>PVHX01012299.1:0-20426 GCA_004024805.1 Geosciurus inauris
TTTGCCTGTAATTGTTCACTTATGTCATTCTTTAGTTTGCTGATCATTTTAATTATGTACATTCTGAATTCTTTCTCTGACATTTCATCAACTGTGCTGTCAATGGATTCTGTTACAGTGGTATCCAGGTTTCTTTGGGGCACTTTCTTCCCTTGTTTTTTCATGTTGATTGTGTATCTTCCTTTCTTGAAATACCAATTTGAGGTATTGTGGCTTCTATCCTATAATCTTGTATTGACACTCCAGATTACCTGTGTCTCATCTTGGAACTACTTCTGTTCCCCCAGTGACCCCAGATGGGCACTACTGCCACTAAAGTTGGTAGCGGAGGTAGTGGGAGTGGCCTTGACTGGGCTCCTGAGGAGGCCCCTGAGGGCTCTTTTGCTCCTCTCTTGCACTCCTGCTGGTGAATAGGAACTCTGGAGTGGAACTGGAGGCGGGCCCATGTCTCACTTAGGCAGAGTCACAAGCAGGAGAGTCTGTGTGCGACCCTTACAGTGATTGTGAGCTCCCTTGGGGCTGGAGGCTTGCAGGCTCTGGTCTGCCTTCAACTGGGTACCCCTGGCATTCCCTCAGGGTGGTTTTGGGCCTTCTGTCTCGCCTGACCACAAGAACTCTGGAGTGGAGCTGAGGCAGGCCCAGAGTGCACTTGGGTGGGGCCTCTTCACGCTGGTATCTCTGCAGGCCACTCTTACCCTGGGTGTGTCTTCCTCTGTGACTGGTAGCTATCAGACTCTGGTCAACCCTTAGGTGGACACCCGTGGAGTTTCCTGAGGGTGGATCTGGGCCCTCTGTAGCTCCTGCTGGACCCCAGGAACTCTGGAGCGGAACTGGGGTGGGCCCAGGCCACCCTTGGGCGGGGCTGCCTCACACTAGGGTCTCTGTAGGGACTGTTACTCTGAGTTTGGGCTCCCCTGTGGCTAGAGATAGTAGTCCCTGGTCTCCCTTTGGCTGGACAACCATGGAGGTTCCCTGAGTTTGGGCTCCCCAGTGGCTAGAGGTAGCAGTCCCTGGTCTCCTGTTGGCTAGACACCCGTGGAGGTTCCTGAGGGTGGATCTGGGCCCCCTGGGGCTCCTGCTGGTCCACAGGAACTCTGGAGCGGAACTGAGGCGGGCCCAGGCCGCCCCTGGGCAGGGCTGCCTCTGCTGGGGTCTCTGGAGGGACTCTTACCCTGAATTTGGGCTCTCTAGTGGCTAGCGGCTAGCAGTCCCTGGTCTCCCATTGGCTGGACACCCGTGGAGTTTCCTGAGGGTGGATCTGGGCCCTCTGTAGCTTCTGCTGGACCCCAGGAACTCTTAATTTCATTTTCAGATGGTTTATTGCAAGTATATAAAATACTGATAGTATTTTTCATTTTGTTTTATTTTTTGGTGTATATGTAGGTAGAGATGTGGTCTTGCTATATTGCTCAAGGGCTGGTTTTAAACTCCTGAGCTCAAGTAATCTTCCTGCTTCAGCTTCCCTAATAGTTGAATAACTGTGACTATAAGTGTGCTACATCACACCCAGCAGTACAATTGATTTTAAGTTTTTTTTTTGTACTTGTTGTGGATGGACACTATTTATTTATTCATTCATTCATTTATTTATTTTTATGTGATGCTAAGGATCGAACCCAGTGTTTCACACATGCTAGGCAAAGTAGCTACTACCCCAGCCCTACAATTGATTTTTGCAGATCTATGTCCTCTGATTTTAATGGAATCATTTTTTATGTAATAGATTTTTAGTGGATCCTTAGGGTTCTCTGTATATAAAATCATGTCATCTGTAAATATACTTTTGTTCTTTCTTTCCTATCTAGACTCCCTTTTCTTGCCTAATTGCATTGGCTAGAAATTCTGGTACAATGTTGAAGTGGCAAGAATGAACATCCTTGTCTCGTTTGTGATTTGACAGATAAAGCATCCTGTCTTTTTTTTTTTTTTTGCAGTGTTAGGAATTGAACCCTGGGCACAATGCATGCTATGTAAGCATTCTACCACTGAATTACACCACCAGCTCTTTTGAAAATTTTATTTTTATTTTTAGACAAAGTCTTGCTAAGTTGCCCAACCTGTCCTTGAACTTATGACTCTCCCAAATAAATGGAAATGTGGTATTAGTTTGAGTTTTTCATAGAAGTTGTTTATCAGGTTGTACAAATTGAAGAAGCTCTTAAAACTTGTAGATGCTTACACTCTATCACTACAGGTTCTAATTCAATGGCTCTAGGAAGGACCAGATATCTTTAGTTGTAAAAAAGTATATTAGAAGGCAAAAGACATAAGGGATTCTGATCCATGGCCAAGGTTGAGAACATGTCTGGTAACCTGAATGAGATAAAATTATATTTCATTTTATTCAAACTTATCCTGCCATTTTTATTCTTCTCCCTCAGCTGAAAACCTTGAATCTTACATCATCAGTTCCCTAATGCTGTATTCCTAACTCTAATTTTTTGGGGTGTGAAACTGTGAAAAATGACTACATTGCAGAGATTAACTTCTTTATATCTATCAGGTTTGAATAACATCTGGTATTAAATTTTATTTTTACCTATAAGCAATATAAGCTGCTTGACCACCCTAACTCTACTACTAATTTCCTTCCTCATAGCAGAGTTAGTTCTCAAAACATAATTTTAATTTTTTCCTGGTGTTAGGGATTGAATCCAGTGCCTTACACATGCTCAGCAGATGTTCTACCACTGAGCTATATGTATCTCAGGCCCAGAACATAATTACTAATGATTTTTATAAGTTATTTTTAGCCTCCTTTCTCAATCTTATTATTTTTTGTGTTTTGAAATAGCTCTTGTATAGTCTTGTGACTAACATATGTTTGGTTAAAATTCATAAGAAATAATTTATTTTGACTTTGATTAATAAAATTATTTTGCTTCTTTAGGACACCATGTAAAATTGAACCCACTATAAACCACATTCTAAGCACCAGAAAGCCTGGAAAGGAAGAAGGAGATCCCCTGCAAAGAGTTCAAAGCCATCAGCAAGAGTCTGAGGAGAAGAAAGAGAAGATGATGTATTGTAAGGAAAAGATTTATGCAGGAGTCGGGGAATTCTCCTTTGAAGAAATTCGAGCTGAAGTTTTTCGGAAGAAATTGAAAGAGCGAAGGGAAGGTGTGTGTGCTGAACTAACTCAAGTTTGTGAAAATAATTTATTTGTAGGAGAATTGAACTGATTTGTTAATCTGAGGAAAATTGCTCATTTTATAGCTTTATGTGCTATTTCTGTGGTTGTACTATTTATATGTGCTTCACTTCCATTGCTGCCTGTCACAAAAACACAATGGGGAAAACGGAGTCTGTGCTCAGGAATAAAGAAGCAGCTCTGAAATGCAGGAACAATTCATATTCTCCAATAAAATCAGTAGATAGCTGTGATCCCTGACATGCATACATGTGCATGTCATGCCTTCCCATTAAGTGCTTTTCTTAATGCTGCCTGAAATATTTCACTGTACCCTTGACACTCCAAGGACTTTTTTGGTTTTCCTTTAACTCTAGTAAAACATTTCTTAAAATTTTTTTCCACGTATTTTAATTGGTATATTATAGTTGTACATAACAATGGGATTTGTTGTTACATATTCATACATACACAGTATAACAATATAACTTGGCCAATATCATTCCCAGTACTTCCTCCCTCCCTCGCTGTCTCTCATCTTTTGTTCTCTTTCCTCTATTGATTTCACTTTGATTTGCATGAGAACCACCCCCACATTTCTTTTTCCTCTCTAGCTTCCACATATGAGAGAAAACATATGTCCTTGGACCTTCTGAGTTTTTTTGCTTAACGTAATTTTCCTGCAAATGACAAAATTTCATTTTTTCTTTATGACTGAATAAAACTTCACTGTGGGTGTATACCACATTATCTTTATCTGTTCATCCATTGATAGATACCTAGGCTGGTACCATAGCTTGGCTCTTGTGAACTGGGCTGCTGTAAATCTGGGTATGCATGTATCTCTATAATATGATGATTTTAATTCTTTATGATAAATACTGAGGAGTGGTATAACTGGGTCATATGGTGGTTCCATGCCTGGTCTTTTGAGGAACCTTCACACTGATTTCTGTAGTGGTTGTACTAATTTATAATCCCACTACCAGGTAAAAGTGTTCCTTTTCACTTCATCCTCTCCATTAATATTTGCATTCCTGATGAATGCCATTCTGACTGCTGTGAGATGAAGTCTCAGTATAGTTTTGATTTGCATTTCCCTAGTTGCTAATAATGGTGAACATTTTTTTCATATATTTGTTGGCATGTGTATATTTTCCTTTTTTTTTTTTTTTTTTTTTGATACCAGGGATTGAACTCAGGGCTACTTAACCACTGAGCCACATCCCCAGCCCTGTTTAGTGTTTTTTGTAGAGACAGGGTCTCACTGAGTTGCTTAGTGCCTCACCATTGCTGAGGCTGGCTTTGAACTCGTGATTCTCCTTTCTCAGGCTCCCAAAGTGTTGGGATTACAGGCATGTGCCACTGCACCTGCCTATATTTTCTTTTGAGAAGTGTCTGTTTAATTCATTTGCCCATTTGTTTTTTGGTGTGTTTGTTTGTTTGTTTTGGATACAAAGTCTACATAGTCTGGACATTAATCTTCTGTCAGAAGAGTAGCTAGCAAAGATACTTTCCCATTCTGTACATTCGCTCTTCACATTCCTAATTTTTTTAAGTTGTAGATGAACACAATATCTTTATTTATTTTTATGTGGTGCTGAGGATCGAACCCAGTGCCTTATGCATGTGAGGCAAGCACTCTACCACTGAGCTATGATCCCAGCCCCACAATAGTTATTTTTATCATCTCAATGATATTTTCTTTCTAAATTGAGGGAGTCTTTATTATAAATCAAGAAATAGGAATTTCTTGGACATGGAAAGCACTTCCTATTCTGGAACCTGTAGTATTTGGAGACAAGATATAGGGCAGAATGGTCCGAGTTCAATCCCTAGGGCCCACTCCCCACGCCACCCCCAATAAAAGGAAGAGAAAAAAGAGAGGCCAGAATAGAACATGAGGACATAAGGGAGAATAAGAAAGTAGCAGGGATTGAACCCAGAGGCATGCAAACACTGAGCCATATCCCCATCCCTTTTTATTTTTTTATGTTGAGATGGGTCTCACTAAGTTGCTGAGGCTGGCTTTGAACTTGCAGTCCCTCTTCCTCGGCCTCCTAAGCTGCTGGGATTACAGGTGTGTACCACTACCCCAAGCCTATCACTTATAATTTGAGGAAAAAGCTTTCTGAGTTTTAGGAAACAAGTTAGGAACAAAATGCTATAAAGGAGAATGTTAGTATGCTTAGAATTACCTTCATTTATTACATTTCCTATTATATGCCAAGATTGACAAAAGTGCTCTGGTTCAAATAGTATATTGAAAAATGGAACCTATGTGTCTAGGTAGGAAGGGGAGATGATTGCAAAACAAGGAGCTAGTTGAGTAAGTTTTTTTAAAAATAGGAATAGAGGGGCTGGGGTTGTAGCTCAGTGGTAGAGCACTTGCCTAGCACATGTGAGGCACTGGGTTTGATCCTTAGCACTACATAAAAACAGAGTTATTGTGTCCATCTACAACTATATACATGTATATATATTCCTACAAAGAAATAGGGTAAGAGGGTAAGCCGGGCGCAGTGGCTTATGCTTGTAATCCCAGCACTTTGGGAGGCTGAGACAGGAGAATCGCGAGTTCAAAGCCAGCCTCAGCAACGGCGAGGCGCTAAGCAACTCAGTGAGACCCTGTCTCTATATAAATCACAAAATAAGCCGGGCGTGGTGGCTCAAGCCTGTAATCCCAGCACTTAGGGAGGCTGAGACAGGAGAATCATGAGTTCAAAGCCAGCCTCAGCAAAGGCAAGGTGCTAAGCAACTCAGTGAGACCCTGTCTCTACCTAAAACACAAAATAGAGCTGGGGATGTGGCTCAGTGGTCGAGTGCCCCTGAGTTCAATCTCCAGTACCAAAAAATAAATAAATAAATAAATCACAAAATAGGGCTGGGGATGTGGCTCAGTGGATGAGTGCCCCTGAGTTCAATCCCCAGTACCAAAAAAAAGGAAATAGGGTAGGAGGGTAGCTAAATTAGGAAAAATAAATCACTATCTAAATAAAACTGAATTTATCTTAATGGAAGTACCTACTTCGAACCAGGTATATAGAAGAAGTAAGGTGAAAGTGTATTTCTTAACTAAAAATGGGCCTATGCTAATGTTAGGTGGGATTTGAGTAGATGAAAGGTCTTTTAATACACATTTCCTTAGCTAGTCAATCTAGTTCTTGAATTTGTAATATCCCATCTGTGTATATAGTGCATATCCTTATAAAACCTCATGCCTGTGAATATAAATTCTTGTTACTTTTGAAACAAGACTCAGGACTGACATCAAAGACTTGACTTTCTGGCTATTTACTATAATAGAGGTATATGAGAAAAGAGGTAGCTACAGCCAGGGCCTTGAAAGATTGTGGGGTTTTTTTTGTTTTGTTTTGTTTTGGTACTGGGGATTGAACTCAGGGGCACTCAACCACTGAGCCACATCCCCAGCCTTGTTTATATTTTATTTGGAAACGGTCTCACTGAGTTGCTTAGCACCTTGCTTTTGATGAGATTGGCTTTGAACTCACAATCCTCCTGCCTCAGCCTCCTGAGCCTCTGGGATTACAGGCGTGCACCACTGTGCCAGGCTAAAATTGTTCTTTCTTGTCATGCTTACTTACAGAGCATTTTCTCCTTTCAAAAACTTTAGTTTTTTCCACTGGGTGCAGTGGCACATGCCTGTAATCCCATTGACTTCAGAGGCTGAGGCATATGGATTGCAAGTTTGAGGCCAGCCTCAACAATTTAATAAGACCCGGTCTCAAAGTGAAAAATAAAAATGGCTGGGAATATGGCTTAGTGGTAAAGCACCCCTGTGTTCAGTCCTTAGTACTGAAAGAAAAAAAAGTTTTAACTTTATCATTTCACTTTATCAGAATGATATTCCTTGATCACAGGTCTTGGTCATGGACCTTCATCCTTCATCCCTTTATTCAAAGACACAGTCTCACATCACCTTTTTTTTTCCCCTGTACCAAGGATTGAACTCAGGGTTGCTTAACCACTGAGCCACATCGTAGCTCTTTTTATTTTTTATTTTGAGACAAAGTCTCACTAAGTTGCTTAGGTCCTTGCTAAGTTGCTGAAGCTTGCTTTGAATTTGTAATCCTCCTGCCTCAGCCTCTCAAGATGCTGAGATTACAGGTATGCACCACCACACCCAGCACTATTTTGTTTTTTTTAAACACTGATTTTCATTTGTTTGTGTGTTTATCTCAAATTTGAATGTTAGTATCACATAACCAAGGACTTTATATTATTTACCACTGAAACCTAAGTTTTTGAGTTGTACTTTAGGCATTTATCTTTTATTGACTATATAAATAAAGTAACCCATTTTATTATTTTCATTTGTATTAACGTATATGTTGAGGACATGAGCCCCAAAGGCAGTTTTTTTATAAAAAATAATAAATTGCTATGAGAAGTAATGCCTCAGCCAACTTCACTGTTTGTAGCCGAACTGTTGACCAGTGCAGAGAAGAGAGCACAAATGCAGAAACAGATTGAAGAGATGGAGAAGAAGCTAAAAGAAATCCAGACTACTCAGCAAGAAAGAGCAGGTGATCAGGTAATACCCTTTTTTTTTTTTTAAAATACACAAAACTAATGCTTTTTGAAATAAAGTTAGCCTTTTTTCCCCCAAAAGTGCTAGGGATTGGACCCAGGGCCTAGCACGTGCTAGACAAGTGTTCTACCACTGAGCTACATGTCCATCCTGAAATAAATCTAAACAATATAGGAGTATAGAAGGTTTTTTAAGTCCTCCCTATCCCCATTCAGTTTTTGGTGGTTTCTTACTTATTAGTAGCAGCAAAGTTGAGCAGGAAAATAATTGAACAGGTGACTTCAAATGGAATTTATGACATATTAAATAAGTGATGTGACTTATTTGTTATATGCTTAACAATTATTTTGTTAATTTTGATTTTAGCTTTTCATTCCAGTCATGTTCCATTAAAATGGGGTTAACAAATTTCGTGTATTCTTGGCACTGCTCAATTGAATATAACAATACAAGTTTATACTACAAACAAATTATTGGAAAGAACTTTTGTGATACAGACATTTCATATAGTTAGTGGATATCTAGGGGAAGAGTGTGGTAAAGATAATGTTGGACTAGAGCTTGAAAAAAGAAACCATTTACTGGATGACAGAGTTACTGATTTTGTTTATTTTAATACAAATAGCAAGAAGAGAAGGTACCTACAAAGAAGGTAGCTGCATTGAAAATTGCTTCCCAGTCTCAGGAAATACCAAGAATGTCTCTATGCAGTTATGTTTGTCATGGAAACTCTTGTCCTAGGTAAGACCATGTTAGTGAAAGGGATAGTGCTTATAGAAGAGTTTTTTTCTTTTTCTTTTTGTGATACTGGGGTTTGAATCCAGGCCTCACACATGCTAGGCAAACAATCTACAACTGAGCTACGCTCCTTGTCCTTAAGGGAGGATTGGAACTAACCTTTGACTCTATAGTGACTTTAAGTCTCCTTGACTTATAGCTTTGGGTCATGATATGTGTAAATTTCTGTCTCGATGTAAGCTTTGTGGCTGAGGGATGATTGGCAATATTTTTCCACAATGTGAGAGGGAAATTAGTTTTTATGATTGCTTGTTTTTTTTTTAAATTAATTTTATTTTTTACACAAATGGAGCACAGCATTTCTCTGATACATGATGTAGAGTCACCATTTATGCAATCATACCCATACATAGTACTAACTTGTTTTCATAAAAAATGTTTCTTATAGATACAAATAATTAATTTTTAATCACTCATTTCTACCAACAAGAGAATTACTGCTAATGCTGGTATATCTGTCCTCTTGTGCTTTATTTTTGTTTTGTTTTATTAAAATCATGGCTTACCATTTGTGATCTGCTTAACTATTAGTGTAACTTAACATCTATTTATCAAGTATACTTCCATAACATTTCTAAATGACTTCTTTAAGAGAATTTGGATTGACAGTGGCAGAATAATTTTTTTTTATCTTATAGTGAAGAGGATTATATTTAATGGAAAAGTCTCTTAGACATTTAAAAACTTAAATAGTTCTTACTGTGGGTATTGAGCATGTTTTAAAACAAATTTCTTCATAGGGAAGCTTTACATGCAGAAAACATTTGGCAAGAACAGTCTCACTCTAAAGGTGAGTTATATTTGACAGCCTCATGAAGATGTTGTTGATAACAAATGGATTATGTAACAAAATGGTAAATATTTTCTTAATTATGGTAAAGGAGTTGAAAGAAGGCAGAGAGGGGGGGATAGAGTATTATTGTATTTTTGAATTATGGAATTGGGTTTAAATGTAATTTTAAATTTATATTAGTACAAAATAAGTTTCCACTTAAGTTAATGTACACTGAACTAAGCTTATCAGTAAGTACCCAGCAGCCAAGACTGTAAGGGGACAGTGTTTTTCTGGAGGAAAAAAATCTATTTTATGTTCAAATTGGCTCTCTTTTCTATTTAGAAACATGTTAAATATGGTAGCAACATGAATATTCATTTGTAAGTAGTGTGTGTTTGTGTGTGTGTGTGTGTGTGTGTGTGTGTGTGTGTGTGGTGCTGGGGATTGAACCCAGGGCCTTGTACATGCAAGGCAAGCACTCTACCAACTGACTTATATCCCCAGCCCTGTGAGTAGTTTTACAAAAAAATAAAAAATAAACCAAGTCTAATTGAACTTCTAATTCTAACCACCAATTTATAGGAAATACAAAGCATGGAGGAACATGCTTGACAGCAGAGGGAGATACAATTTGCAGAATCCAGCATTATGTGGCAAACAAGCCAATTTCTTCAACAAAAAAGTATCTGAAGAACCCTATACAATAAAAGAGACTTAAGAGGCTTTAGTCACAGTATATGACTCTTACTCTGCATTCTCAATTCAAACACACTTTAAGAAAATTTTAAAGATAATGGGTAAAATGTAGAACTTCTAACTAGCTATTGGATATTCAAAAATTATTAAATATTTAGAACATCTTGAGATTGGGCTTTTGAAAAGAGCCTTTTTTTTTTTTTTTTTAAGAAAAACCATACTGAAATGATTTACATATGAAATGATGTTATGTCTTGGATTTGTTTCAAAATCATCCTGTTGGGGCATGTTTGAGGAGTAGTAACATTGGTTAGGGAAATAGTTGAATCAAGAACATCTGTATTTTGATAATAAATTATTAAATGATCTTTACTTTTATGTATTTGAAGTTTAACAACACAAAATATTAGTTCATCTAGTTGTCTTAACGAGTAAAGCGTTTAGTCCTAAGAGTATATATCTAGTCTCTTTTTCTATAGGTTCCAGTATACCTTTCTCCATTTTTGATGAGTTTCTTCTTTCAGAAAAAAAGAATGAAAGGTTTGTTGCTTTTTGTTGTCATTTTTAATTTAAGCTTTCTGTTATTATAATGAGAATGAATTAATGGTTACTGTTGTCTGTATAAACAAAACAAAAAATTGCTAAATGGAGTATGTCTTTTTCTAGTTCTCCTGAAGATCCCCCACGGGGCTTAGCCCAACGAAGACCCCTTGCAGTACTCAAAAGTACAGAAAGCATCACCTTAAATGAGGATGTCTCTCCAGATGTTTGTGTAAGAAGTATCTCTAAGTTAATATAAATTGACCAATGGATCATTTCATTCAAATCTTTCAAAAGTTTAGGTTAAAATTAAAATGTACTTGATCTAAGAACATGAAAAGATGCTCAGAATCATTAGTAACCAGGGAAATACAAATTAAAACCACAGTGAGGAACTATTAAACATTCACTAACATGGCTATAATAACAAAAAAGACACATAATAACAAGTGTTCTGGAGCAAGGATGTACAGAAACCAGAACCTTCATATGTTGTTAGTGGGAATATAAAATAGCAGTTACTTTGGAAAACTCTGGCAGTTCCTCAAAATGTTAAACATAGAGTTACCATAAGATCTAGCAACTCCCCTCCTAAATATATACCCATGAGAATAAAAAATACATGTTGACATAAAAAACTTATACGTAAATGTTTGTAGAAACATTATTCATGATAGTGAGAACAATGCAAATGTCCATCAGTTGATGAATGGATAAATAAAATACCATATACAGTGAAATACTATTTGATAATAAAAGGTAATGTTTGCTGATAGACGTCGCAACAAGGATGAACCTTGAAAACATGGTTAGCAGACGCCTGTAATCCCAGAGGCTTGGGAGGCTGAGGCAGGAAGATCACAGGTTTGAAGCCAGCCTCAGCAACTAATTTATCAAGGTTCTAAGCAATCTAGTGAGACCCTGTTTCTAAATAAAAAATTAAAAGGACTGGGGATGTGTCTCAGTGGTTAAGCACCCTTGAGTTCAATCCCTGTTACCAAACCAAACCAATCAAAAAACATCTGCTGGGGCTGGGGGTATACCTCAGCAGTAGAGTGCTTACCTCCCACATTGAGGCACTGGGTTCGATCCTAGCATTACATAAAATAAATAAATAGAAGAAAGTAAAGATATTTTTAAAAAACATGCTAAAGGAAGTCAAGCACACACACACACACACACAAAAACCCCCATGTATTCTATGATTGCATTTACATGAAATATTCAGAATAAGTAAAAGTATATTGGAGATTTTTAGGGAATTAGAGAGGGTGATAGTGACTGTTAATAGATATGGGGTTTGGGGCTGGGGTTATGGCGCAGTGGTAGCGTGCTCGCCTAGCACGCGGGAGGCACTGGGTTCGATCCTCAGCACCACATAAAAATAAAATAAAGCTATTGTGTCCACCTACAACTAAAAAATAAATATTTAAAAAAAAAAAATAGATATGGGGTTTCTGGGGCTGGGATTGTAGCTCAGCGGTAGAGCGCTTGCCTCGCATGCATGAGGCCCTGGGTTCGATCCTCAGCACCACATACAAAGCAATAAAAATAAAGACATTGTGTCCATCTACAACTAAAAAAATATTAAAAAAAAAAATAGATATGGAGTTTCTTTTTTGAAGAATGAAAATGTTCTGAAGTTAGGTGGTGATGGTGGTTATACAACCTGTCAATATTCTAAAAACCTTTGAAATATATACTATAAAAGAGTGAATTTTTTTTTTAAACATGGTGTCATTTTTTTAAATACCTTTATTTTGTTTGTTTATTTTTATGTGGTGCTGGGAATTGTACCCAGTGCTTTATACATGCTAGGCAAGCGCTGTGCCACTGAACCACAACTCCAGCCACTAAAAGGGTGGATTTTCCGGATGTGAATTATATCTCACATTTTTAAAGTGGGGAAAAATAATTGGTTTGAGAGCCTTTTTACACTTGTAATTTTTTTGACCAACATAGCAAAGCATGTTTGTTCTTTTTTACATAAAATGAGCTAGGTACTATGGCACCTGCCTGTAATCTCCCCAACTTGGGAAGCTAAGGAAGGAGTATCTCAAGTTCAAGGGCAACTCCAGCAACTTAGCAAGACCCTGTCTCAAAAAGGAGTTGGGATGTAGCTCAGTGATAAAGCACCTCTGGGTTTAATCCCCGGTACCAAAAATAAAGTAAAACAAAATGCCTTTTATGGCAGTGGAAAAGTTATATAGGTCAGCCATTTTACTTTTGTAATGTTCTATTTTAATCACTATGAGCTTATGACATGATAATACTTGGGGTAAAAAGACTCTGTAAGGGGTTGGGATTGTGCCTCAGGGTAGAGCACTTGCTTGGCATATGTGAGGCACTGCTTTCAATCCTCAATACCACATTAAAAATAAATCAATAAAAAAGGTATTGTGTCCAGGTAACTAAAAAAAAAAAAAAAAAAGACCCTGTAAGTCAAAGTAAATAACTGTTATCATTGGCATTTCACTAATATTTTAAGGAAGAAAACCGGTCCTTTTCAAACCAGCATCTTGTTATAAGCTTGAAGAGAATTGAATATGTTTAATCTGAAGACTTTTACGGGGACATGTTATTGGTAGCTTTAGTGATTTAAAGCAGTATGTTCTCTGCATCCAAGGGAATGAAATATTTGCAGAAATTTTTTAAGCATGATTTATTTACTTCTGTATTTATAGAGGTTTATTTTATGCCCAATAAAGTACATAAATATTAATTGTCCAGCTAGATGAATTTTTACATATGTGACCATATGTGCCATTTTATACCCAAGATATAGAATATTTCCAGCAATACAGAAAAGCCTAGGGAGATTTTTATGACAAAAGATATTCAGGCCCCATTTCAGCTATCTGGAACTGGAATTTCCCTGTTTTAAATACTTTCCCAGATAGTTCTGATACAGTTAGTTCCTTGACTGCTATGAAAAAGATGGTTATGCAAAAGAGTAATTAATTATATACTGTATCCTGGAGAATATCACTGGAGAATGTGATGCTGGAGTTGGATTTAGATTCAGTGGTTCTAGGATCAGTTGTTCAGGATAGACTGAATTATTAAAGGAGTCAATCAGTCTTCATCTTGCTTTTTTTGTCTTGTACTTGAATTTTGTTAATAGGTACCTACCAGAAGTTTTATCCTTTAAAACAGTTATGTTTAAAATGTCTAAACTAATAGGATCATAAGTAGTATTTGCATAAAATGTATACTTAGACTATAAACATCTGCTTTACCTCTAATTTCTTAAGCTACATTTATTGTTTATTCAGGATGTATCTTCTACCTCTACTTACTTAACTTCAAGTCAGAAATTCAAAGAATATGTCAAATTGGTAATGATGTAGAAAATGAATATCTAGTATCCACTAGGGTTAAACAAAATAGGTACTTTCTGTGTACTGTAGGTAAATATAATTCTCTTAGGAATCAATCCTAGGAATATTAAGATGTTTATAAAGATTTATGTATAGGAATATTTGAAAATAGTTTTATGCTGGTTGAAAATAGGGAATAACCTGAAGGCCTCAGTTAATTTCTACAGTACAATGTGATCATCATGTTTTTAAAGAATTTTTAATAGCATAAAAAATATGCAAATAATATGAGACAGAACAATGCGTAATAGCATAGATACTGTAATTTCTTTACAGCTCTTTGTAAATGCAAAGAATATGCTTCTGTATGTACACTACCAGATATGTATGGTAATAGTGGTTGCCTATAGGGATTGGAAATAGGAGTTGGACAGATTGTTGCATGTAGGAGGGATACTTTTTCATTGAATATCCTTTTTTTTTTTTTTTAAATATTTTCTTAGTTGTAGATGGACACAATATCTTTATTTATTTTTATGTGGTGCTGAGGATCGAACCCAGGGACTTAGGCATGTGAGGCAAGCGCTTTACCACTGAGCTACAATCCCAGCCCTGAATATCCTTTTAAAACCAGTTGTTGTTTAAAACCACATGTGTTTTAAAAGACAAAGTCATGTTTTAATTATGTAATAAAAATATTAGGGGCTGCGGTTGTGGCTCAGTGGTAGAGTGCTTGCCTCACATGCATGAGGCACTGGGTTCAATCCTCAGCACCACATACAAAATACATAAATAAATAAAATAAAGTTTAAAAAAATATATATTAAATAGAGTAATTAGGTGATTCATTATGATACTTAGTTTTCCATATTATCTATCAAAATTGTGAATTACCTTTGAGAAATAAAAAGTATGTGACATAGAGTAAAACAGTATTCTCTTAAAAATTAGGAGAACAACAGAATATTTTCTAAGTGAATGATAGAAGAAAAATAATATTACTACCTTTTTTTTTTTTTTTTGCACTAAGAATTGAACTCAGGGGTACTCAACCACTGAGCCACATCCTCAGCCCTATTTTGTATTTTATTTAGAGACAGGGTCTCATTGAGTTGCTTAGCACCTCACCATTGCTGAGGCTGGCTTTGAACTTGATTCTCCTGTCTCAGCCTCCTAAAGTGCTAGGATTATAGGTGTGCGCCGCTGTGCCCAGCTGAAAATTATTACTGCTTTAATTAGGTGAATTTCTTTGGGAGGAAAATAGCTAATATTTTTTCTTGTATGGAGACTTCTCACAGTATATTTTTTGATTAAGTGTAGTTTTTTGTGTTCTTGATTCAAAATTATTTTCCCCAAAAGCTATCATGTGCTTTTATTGTCTTTATCCAGAGATCCTGCTATGCTACTTATATATCTTCTGTCAGTAATCATTGGCCATTCTTATGTTTATTGGAATATTTCAGCTAAACTATATGGTTTTTATTTCAGGATGAACTTACTGGAATTGAGCCCTTGAGTGAGGATGCCATTATCACAGGTTTCAGGAATGTAACTATTTGTCCTAACCCAGAAGACACTTGTGACTTTGCTAGAGCAGCTCGTTTTGCATCCACTCCTTTTCATGAGATAATGTCTTTGAAGGATCTCCCTTCTGATCCTGAGAGACTATTGCAGGAAGAGGATCTAGATGCAAAGACTTCTGAGGAGCAGCAGACTGCATGCGGTACCATCTACAATCAAACCCTCAGCATCAAGAAGCTGAGGTGATTGGTGATTATAGGTTTTACAAACCAGAATGTTTGCTTTCTTATTCTATGAGTGCTTGTCAGTTATAGTGATCAATTATCATGTTCTTACTATCTGCCACATACTTGGTTGCCAAATTGTTTATATGAGAGTAAGGCTTTTCTAGATAAATTGTCAATTTAGTGATTAGTTTAAATACAAGCGTTAGAGGAAGTAAATTTTAATATTATGAGACTAAGACATCTAGGAGGATTATTATACCTTTGAGGAAACTCAACAATTTATGTATACGATTGAAAAAAAAGAGACATTTAATTTTTCCTTACTATTGAATTTAAAATAATGGTCGAATGACTAATGTTGATTTCAAACAGTCAACTGGAGATGTATTAAACAGTTTTTTTTGTTGTTGGGTTGTTTTTTTTTTGTTTTTGGTTTTTTTAGTTTTGTTTTTGTGCTTTGGTACCTGGGATTGAACCCAGGGGCACTAAACCACTGAGTCACATCCCCAGCCCTCTTTATTTTTTATTTTGAGACAAAAGTCTCACTAAGTTGCTTAGAGCCTTGCTAAGCTGCTGAGGCTGACTTTTTTTTTCTACATTGACCTGTCTAACTACAAAAGCCCTGTTTGTTCTTGTACATCACACCACGCCTTTAAGAAGTGGCATACATGATAATAGTTCATGTCAGAATTAACTGTATTGATTCTATGGGTATCTGGGACTTCAAATTTTTCATGTTTTGCTTTGAACATTAGGTTGTCAGCTAATGGCAATCAGTTAATTAAAAAATTTTTTGAATCTATATGGAAATAGAATAGATACAGGTATGTACCTCTTAACCAGAAATATTGTTTAAATTGTAAATATCATTCTTTCACATGTACTTTTACATAGGAGTCAAATTTGTCCTTTTGTATGTGTCCAATAGCTTTTAGGAGTGAGAAATTTTGTTTTGCCTGGAGGTTAGCTCTCTGAGTATAGGCTGATGGTGTGACCCACATTGCAAAAACCCTCTGACTTACTGGATGCATGCTTTTTGTTTTGTTTTGTTTTGTTTTTAGATATACATGACAGTAGAGTGTATTTTGAGATGAGGCTGACTTTAAACTTGCAATCTCCTGCCTCAGCCTCCCGAGCTACTGGGATTATAGGCATGTGCCACCATGCCCAGCAAGAAAAAGTATTTTTTGATAGGTAAAAATGAATTAGGGAATAGGTATGAGAGAATAGTGCAGAGACCCAGGGACTGAGCCTTATTATCCATCAGTCTTTAAGAGTCAGCTAATTTAAGAAAACTAATTTCAGCTTTAAGAATATTCTTAAGTTTGCCAATCTGTGCTTTTAAAACTGCATTTTCAGACTTTTCCTCTGACAAATTTTAATCATATTTGCAAGCATGTGTTCACATTGTGTGAGTTGAGCTTCCTTTTTCTTTTCTTGACCTTCTCTTATTGAAGACTGAAGAGTCCAGAGAAGGGATGAAGAGGAATAAAGTTAGTGTCAGTGTTGGTCAATATTTCTCAGTAGTATAGAATAGATATAGAGTAGATTCTTAACTGTCTATTCGGTAAAGAATAAATCCAGAAATGTAATCCTGGCCCTTGCTTATCAACTAGGAGAGAGGCAGTTACCCAGATTCTGATTATGCATCTTTTTTTTTAAATTTGGGGAGAATAATGGACTTTAAAAATGAGACTAACAAAATTATAACATTGTAAGTCATTTTGAAGTTGATTAGAAATAGGTGTAACAGAATCAACAAAAATAAGTTGGTATATATTATCCCTAAGAATTGATAATAACCAAATCACTTGTGATTCTTTCAGTCCAATTATTGAAGATAGTCGTGAAGTCACCCACTCTTCTGGCTTCTCTGGATCTTCTGCCTCAGTTACAAGCGCCTCCTCTATCAAAAGTCTTCAAATTCCTGAGAAACTGGAGCTTACTAATGAGACTACAGGTAGTATCATCTAATTTTATGAGCAAATAGCAGATCTATGTCTAATGAACACTCATTTTATTTCAGCAAACTGAAATTATTTTTTTCCTCTCTAGAGAAGTTGCTATCGGTTGTGATATTTCTAGAAACTAATACTGACCACAGTTCCATAAAGACCTGAGAGGCAAATGAATATAGTCAAATTGGCAGTTTTGATTTTGTAATGTTTTCCCCCTCCTCTAAAATCCATTTTAAGCATTAGGTATTTTAGGTGATGTTTTTTTCAACTTTTTCTTGCCACAGAAAACCCTGTTCAGTCACCCTGGTGTTCTCAGTATCGCAGACAACTACTAAAATCCCTACCAGAGTTAAGTACTTCTGCAGAGTTTTCTGTAGAAGATAGACCAATGCCTAAATTGGAAATAGAGAAGGAAATTGAATTAGGTAAGTATCACTTAATGCATATCTTTTTGCATATGACAGTATACAAATAAGTGATTATCTGTAGCTGACCTTGATGCTTGAGTACTACAAATGTTCCTAGATTAAAAGGAATAGCATTATAGATGTTGACACATAATAGTAATTTTTTAATGGAATTAATCCTTCTCAACAGGTAATGAGGATTACTGTATTAAACAAGAATACCTAATATGTGAAGATTATAAGTTATTCTGGGTGGCACCAAGAAACTCTGCAGAGCAAACCCTAATAAAGGTAGGACTGATTCTTTGTAATTTAAGTTACTTTGCAGGTAATGTAGGTAAAAGCAGTAACTCTGTCCCCATAGTGCACTCAAATCTTTCTAATAATCTTGCGTTCCTTACTGGAAAGTCAGTGAGTTATTAAGAATTCAGTCACCATTATGGGCGAGGATCAGATACCAGAAATGGGAGAATATTGTGTAAATCTCTCAATGTGTTTGAACATGTTAAGTATTCTTTCAATTTTATCTCTTTGAGGAAATCTATCTTGAAATTTTTTGACCTTTTCCAATCTAGACAATCTGGGTACACACACAGTGACCTTAATTTTCATTCACCACCATCCTAGATAGTCACATTACCTTTTTCTTATGTTGGATACCCAGTTTCTTGGATCCTGTTTTTTGTTCTTAGTTTAATTCCTTGTATTTTGGAGGAGCATATCCTTTAGTAGCTTCCTGAAAAAGGGATGGGTTACAGAGTTTTTGAAACCTAATGTTAGGAAATTCCTTAATTAGTATCTTTCTTTGTTTAAATATTTTCTCCTCAAAATTTTGAAGAAGAGCTCCATTCTCTTTTGGGATCTAGCCTAGCTTTAGAAGTCTTTTGCTCTTGAAGTTTTGTGTGAAACTAATTTTCCCTCTCTCTGGATCCTGATAGGATCTTATGTTTGTCTCCAGTATTCTGAAATGTCAAAATTACATACTTTGGTACAAGTCTCTTGTCACTGATGCTGCTAGACACTCACTGGCCATTTCAATCTGGAAGTTCCTTCAGTTCTGAGAAATTTTCTTCCATGAAAAAAAACTATTTCTTCCCCTCATTCTCTCTGTTCTCTCAATAGAGAGAAACAAAAGAATTTTCAGTAATTTCTTTTAGAAGGATATGGATTCTCCTGTATAGAACCTCTAAAAATATTACTTTTATCCTCCTATTTTCTAACTCTTTGTTTTTTTTGCTTTACTTTTTTATTTATTTATTTATTTTTGAGACAGGGTGCTTTTTTTTTAATATTTTTTTTTTAGTTGTAGGTGGACACAATAGCTTTATTTATGTATTTTTATGTGGTGCTGAGGATCAAACCCAGTGCCTCACACTTGCAAGGCAAGTGCTCTACCACTGAGCTACAGCCCCAGCCCAAGACAGGGTTTTGCTAAATAACTTAGGGCCTCAGCATCCTGAGTTGCTGAGATCACAGGCATGCCCCATTATGCCTGGAATTGCTTTACTTTCTATAGTGCATTTGTCCCTTGGTATCTATGGGAAACTGGTTCTATGACCCCCAACAAATACCAAAATCTGAGGATTCTCAAGTCCTTTATATAAAATGGTATAGTAGTGGCATATAGCCTATGCATATCCTCCAATATATTTTAAGTTGTCTCTAGATTACTTATAATACCCAACATAATGTAAATGCTATGTGAATAGTTGTTCTACTGTGTGTAGAGAATTATAACAAGAAAAAAAAAAGTTTGTAAATGTTCAGTGTAGGTGCAGTTTTTTCTCCCAAATAATTTCCATCCATGCCTAGTCAGTCTTCCAATGCAGAACCTGCAGATACAGAGTTCTAGCTGTATTTTGTCAACTTTGTTTTCAGTCTTTTCACTTTTTTGGGGTGGGGGGCATCCTACAGAGATTGGACCCAGTTGCACTTTACCATTGAGCTACATCCTAGTCTTTTTTAATTTTGAGACACAGTCTTACAGAGTCGCTGAGAGTCTTGCTAAGTTACTAAGACTGGCCTTGAACTTGAGATCCTGCTACCTCAGCCTCTCAAGTTGCTAGGATTACAGATGTATGCTACCAGACTGGCTTATGTTTAATTCACAAAAGTTCTTTTTTTTATACCCCAGGATTTTCTTTGTAGCATTAATGGCACTTTAAATGGTTTTCCTCCCTGCATCGTTTCCTCCTGTTTTTGTCTTTTTACATCTTTCTTTTTTTTTTTGAAAATTTTTTTTTATTTTATTTAATTGCATTTCAAGTCATAGCACATATATAGAGCTCAGTTTTTCCATTTCTCTGGTTGCAAACCAGATAAAGTTACACCAATTGTGTTTTCATACATGCACCAAGGGTAGTGATGATGATCTCAATCAACCATCTTTACTATACCCATTCCCCTTGCCGCATCCAGTGTTCCTCTATTTCTCTTATGTTTCCCATTCCCACCTCCCTATTCATCAGCATCCACTAATCAGAGAGAACATTCGGCATTTGT
>PVHX01012299.1:20526-60007 GCA_004024805.1 Geosciurus inauris
GTTTCTTTATCCATTCATCTATTGAAGGACATCTGGGTTGCTTCCACAGTTTTGCAATTGTGAATTGTGCTGCTATAAACATTGAAGTGGCTGCTTTACTGTAGTGTGCTGTTTTTAAGTCTTTAGGGTATAGGCCAAGGAGTGGGATAGCTGGGTCAAATGGTGGTTCCATTCCAAGTTTTTTAAGCGGTCTCCATACTGCTTTCCAGATTGGTTGCACCAATTTGCAATCCCACCAGCAATGTTTAAGTGTAACATCTGTCTTTCATATTAGAGGCTTTCTCTGAGCCTTTGGCTTACTATTCAGATTTAAGTGTGGAACACTGAGAACTAATGGAAAGCTCTGTGAATGTAGGAGGACCTTAATAGTTATATACCTCGCTGCAGGATGATGCAGATTGGTCATTTTATTGGAAAACCTTCAATTTTTAGATCTCTTTTATTGAGCCAATCATATCCCCCTAAGAAGACTTCTAATTTCCTGTTTAGAGAATATAATCCTGGGTACTGACCTTCTGAAAGCTGAATAAGGAAATTAGTCCAGAGAATGGAAGGACAGGGAATTACATCTTTTTTTTTGGTACTGGAGATTGAACTGAGGGGCACTTGACCACTGAGCCACATCCTCAGCCCTATTTTATGTTTTATGTAGAGACAGGGTCTCACTGAGTTACTTAGCACCTCGCCATTGCTGAGGCTGGCTTTGAACTTGCTATTCTCCTGTCTCAGCTTCCCTAAGTGCTGGGATTACAGGGTTGTGCCACCACGCCCATCTTAGGGAATTACATCTTAACATTTCATAAGTAAACTTTTTCTTGGTTTCCTATTCCCATCTTTACTGGTACCTAGTGTCCTCTAGTCCAAAGCTCCATTGTTTGATATTTTCTACCAAATAAACTTCTAGTCTGGTAAGAGGTTGAATGTTGTGGGGAAGCAGTTACTAGGCTAGACTACAGGAATAAGATGGGGAATCCCAGGTCAAACTTCCTCTTAAATGGAGTTCAACCAGCTCCCTATGGTATATAACTGGTAGCAACAACTATTTACGGAAGTAAGGCTAAGAGTACTATTTTAGCTCTACTCTTTGCCTTACTTTCGTAGATTGTTGTTGCTACCAGTTATATATTATAGGGAACTGGTCTTGTAGTATAAATGTGGTTGCTCTTTAGTTTTCTTCACTGCTATTATCAGTTTTCCTTGAGTCATCTAACTGAATTTTTAACCTCTTATACTCTTTCTAGCTTCCAGAATCTTGTTGCTATTGTGTCCCTTATTGTAGATTTATGCCTTTTAAGATGTTCCTCTAAGAGGAAAAAAAATTTCCTTTACTATTATTTGTGTTGGATTATCAGAAAGACTAGAAGGAATGTGTTTTTGGTCTACTAGCCATAGCCACAGATTTTTTTGTTTTTGTTTTTGGTACTGGAGATTGAACTCAGGGGCACTTGACCATTGAGCCACATCCCCAGCCCTATTTTGTGTTTTCTGTAGAGACAGAGTCTCACTGAGTTGCTTAGCGCCTCACCGTTGCTGAGACTGGCTTTGAACTCACAATTCTCCTGTCTTAGCCTCCCTAAGTGCTGGGATTACAGGCTTGTGCCACCCCACCCAGCTCATAGCCACAGATTTTAATTGCTCTCTTTTTTTTAGTATCAGGGATTGAACTCAGGGGCACTTGACCACTGAGCCCCATCCCCACCCTTATTTTGTATTTTATTTAGAGACAGGGTCTCACTGAGTTGCTTAGTGCTTCACAGTTGCTGAGGCTGGCTTTGAACTTGTGTTCCTCCTGCCTCAGCCTCCCAAGTTGCTGGGATTACAGGCGTGCGCCACTGCACCCGGCTGACTGCTCTTATTTTTAAAATATCTTACAGGTATCTTCTCAACCCGTCCCATGGGACTTTTATATCAACCTGAAGTTAAAGGAACGTTTAAATGAGGAGTGTGATCAGTTTTGCAGCTGTTATCAATATGAAGATGGCTATATTGTTTGGTACCAGTATATAAACTGCTCTACCCTGCAGGTTTGCATTAATACTAAAAAAGTCACAGTCCTCAAGTAGTTAAGCTCTGCTTAGCAAAGAATTGTAGTACAAAATTCCTGCCAGTGTTCTAGCAGTAATTAAAAATTTAAAGCATTGATCATTTTCTTTTCACAGGTTTTTTTAAAAAATATTTTTAAAGTTGTAGATGGACACAATATCTTTATTTATTTTTATGTGGTGCTACGGATCAAACTCAGTGCCTCACAAGTGTTCTACCACTGAGCTACAGCCCCTGCCCCACAAGTTTTTTTTGGCTTTTTATTTTGACCAAAAAAGAAGATAGAATTCTACAATAAACTCCCATGAGCCAATCATCTAACTAGAATAATCATCAGCTCATGGACACTCTTGTTTTATATATAGCACCCTCATCTCCTCAGGATTTTTTTTTTTTTAGGTGGGGGGAATACTCTTGAACCCTGGGACACTTTATCACTAAGCTATATCCCCACCCCTTTTTATTTTTTATTTTGAGACAGTGTATCACTGAGTTGCTTAGGGCCTGGCTAAATTGCTGAGGTTGGCCTTGAACTTGTGATTCTCTTCCCTAAGCTTCCCAAGTCACTGGGCATGCATCACTGTGCCCCACTCCTAGGATTATTTTTAAATAACCCAAACACAACATATAATTTTATTCTTTGGCTCCCTCCACCCCCTTGCTAGGAACTCAGAGCCTTGCACATGTTAGGCAAGTGCTCTGCCATTCAGCCAGACCTGAGCCCTCACATGTTCTTAAGAAATTTTTGCTGAGG
This sequence comes from Geosciurus inauris, assembly GCA_004024805.1. Taxonomy (NCBI): domain Eukaryota; kingdom Metazoa; phylum Chordata; class Mammalia; order Rodentia; family Sciuridae; genus Geosciurus; species Geosciurus inauris. The sequence goes on from PVHX01012299.1 coordinate 23,324, forward strand.
AGTTTGATAGTAATATGAATCCTCTAAAATGGCTATAATGAAATTATTTTAAAACATTTACAGAGCACCTGCTAACTATTATGGTCAAGGCTCATCCTTGGTTCTTTTTTTCCTTTATCTCATTAAATCCTTACAATATTATAGGAATCTTAGTGTTGTTAAAAATGTGACATAGGCCCAGTCAGCATTCTAGTAGAGAACAAAAAGAAAGAGTACATAGCAGCAGTTATCAATGTATTAAGTATAACTATAACTGCCCCAACTGGAGAATTGCAAGTTTTCTCTTCTTCTACTTCCAGGATCTTCTCCAGCACAGTGAATTTGTTACTCATGAAATAACAGTGTTAATTATTTATAACCTTTTGACAATAGTGGAAAAGCTACACAAAGCAGAAATAGTCCATGGAGACTTGAGTCCAAGGAGTCTGATTCTAAGAAACAGGTTGGTCCTTTTTATTCAAATTGTCAGCTTTCTCTTAAAACATGGGTAATTGCCCTTTTTTGCTTTTTGATGAACACCGTATTAATGAACACATTTCATTAAGAAAATATTTGCTACCTAAAAGCCAATAATCATTAGGAATAGCTTAAAGGAACATAAAGAAAAAATAAATTGAGTGCTGGGATTATAGCTTAGTGGAAGAGCGTTTGCCTAGCACATGGGCGGCACTGGGTTCAATCCTCAGCACCACATAAAAATAAATAAATAAAGATATTGTGTCCATGTACTAAAAAAAAGAAAAGAAAAAATGCATTGAAGCCGGGAGTAGTGGCACACACCTGTAATCCCAGCACTTTGGGAAACTGAGACAGGAGAATCCCGAGTTCAAAGCCCGCCTCAGCAACTGTGAGGCACTAAGCAACTCAGTGAGACCCTGTCTCTACATAAAACACAAAACAGGGCTGGGGATGTGGCTCAGTGGTCGAGTACCCTGAGTTCAATCCCCCGGTACCAGAAAAAGAAAAAACACATTGAAGAAATATATTAATTCAGGTAAAAGAATTAACTGTGTTCATTTATCTCATAAAGAGATATAAAGTATAAATATTTTGAGGAATGTGACTTAAATTGTCTAGTAATCTTTTTGAGTGGGGACACTGCAGATATAGCAGCAGTAGAGGCACTGCTCAGTTTCAAAGACCAAAGCTTAAGTCAGGCCAAACTGAGATAATAGCCAAAAGAATTTAGTAGAACTAGAGTGCAAATACAAACCAACTAAAAGAACTTAGTCTTCAAATTAAACCCAGTTTAGCCATAAGATTTAGGGAGTGATCAAAGAGCAAGAAAAAAGAAATGAAGCCAAAATAATTAGAACTGAAAAAATATAGAAAATATTGAGTCACAAACAAGGAAAAGATGTCTAAGACTTGTTTTATGTAAACGATTAGAGAACCAGCACACCCTTTTAGTGATTATTGGTCTCATGGTATTTGAGTAGAGTGGCATGATTTAAAGATGCTTTGTCTTCCCCAACCCTGTGTCTTGGGTAAGCAGTTAACTTTCTAAGGTCATTACTATACACTAAGAGCTAGAATCCCCCCCACCCAATGGCTTCAGTAGTGGGGATTGAACCCAGGGGCACTGTATCACCTATTTTGAGACAGTGTCTAAGTTGCCAAGACTAGCCTTGAACTTGAATCCTACGTCAGCCTCTGTAATCACTGAGATTGCAGGCATATGCCACTACACCTAGCCATGAAATCTTTATTTTACCTTTCTTCTGACTATTAACCTGTAAGAAGAGGCTGAATTATTAGACTCTTAAACATAGTTGGTCTAAAAATAGAAAGAACCTTCAATGTATTTCTGCAATGAAAACCAAAAGAACTAGAGAATCCCACCTTTTTTTCTGAGATAGTAGTCTTTAACCTCCTTACAGTAATAGGGATTGAACCCTAGGCAAGTGCTCTACCACTGAGCAATGCCCCCAACCCTTTTCAATTTTTATTTTTGAGACAGGATCTTGCTGCGTTGCCCAGGCCAGCCTCAAACTTAAAATCCTCCTGCCTCAGCCTCCTGAGTAGCTGGGATTGCAGGCATGCACCATGCCTGGTTAAGATAGCAGCCTTTTGGGGCTGGGGTTGTGGCTCAGTGGTAGAGCGCTTGCCTCGCATGCGTGAGGCACTGGGTTCGATCCTCAGCACCACATAAAAATAAATAAAGATATTGTGTCCATCTACAACTAAAAAATAATATTAAAAAAAAAAAGATAGCAGCCTTTTTTTTTTTTGTATTGGGGATTGAACCTAGGGGTGCTCAACCACTGAACAACATCCCCTTTATATATGTGTATGTGTGTGTGTGTGTGTGTATTTTTTTTTAACATTAACTCAGCTTTTTATTTTTTTCATTTTTACTGTATATTCACATAACAGGAAAAGAATAAGTGAATTGTCAGGCTTTAAGCACTTTTCATTTTATATTAATTTTAGAGTATAGCAAAGCAAACATTAGACGAACATTCATTAACTACTTCCTTTGATTTCAGTCTTTACTTTCATGGGAAAGGTACATTTTCAGATCAATTTGTGTATCAGGCTATCATGTCTGCCTCTTTTTTAAATTTTGAGACAGGGTTTTGCTGAATTACCTATGGCCTCACTAAGTTCCTGAGGCTGGCTTTTGTGGGGGCATACCATAAAATGACGCCGAGCAATCGGCCTGGGACAAAAACATCCCACCCCGAGAGAGCCACGTCACCTCCGCCTATTGGCTGATCTCTATTTCCGTGCTCTTGGACAATGCATGATCCCCAACCTAAACGCTTCTATACTGCTACGCTTCGACAGCTCGCTTTCCCATTAGTGGCTCGAAAAGGAAATGCTATTGGATCCCTGCCCCTATATAAGAATATAACCTCCTTACAATAAAGGGAGTTCCTGCTTGAGACAGATCCCTCCGGCTGGTGGTGATTTCGCACCGGACAACTTTACCTTTCTCTGCTCGACCTTGTTGGGGGCGCCCGGGGATTCCCCTTTCCCGCTGGTCGGAAAAGCTGACCCCCGGTGCAGAACCCCGGCAGGCTTTGAACTTATGGTCCTCCTGCCTCAGCCTCCTGAGCTGCTGGGATTACAGGTGTGAGCCACTGCACCCAGCAAGATAGCAGTTTTAATGGTTTGCCCAGACATAATATAGCAGCATTTCTTACCAAGAGCACCATAGGTATTTTAGATGAGACAATTCTTTGTGCAGGTCTGTTCTAAGCATTGCAGGATGTTTTATATCCCTATTCCCCATAAATCCCCCATCCACCCAATTAAGTGCAAGTAGCATTCCCCCAGCCATTTTGATCACCAAAAATGTTTTCAAATATGAGAATCCCTGATTCAGTTTTATTTTGACCCTGCTTCACAACACTAAAAGTTCAGAGGACTGTGATAGAGTTCTCCAAACTATGGAAATTGGAATCAAAGGTATTTTCTAAGCCTTTTATAACTGGGTATTTGTGGTCCATGTATTCAGATAGTGCTTCTCAGCCACCAGGGACTCCAAGAAAGCACATAGTGTGTCAAAGGGATATTACCCTCTATATTGTCATTACTTAACAAATTTGGCAAGAAATTTCAAAGAGCCTATTAAAATCACTTAGTTCAATGTCTATATATTTTGGGGAAGGGGGTAATAAAAATTATATCCAAAGAAACCAGAAAGTTTTGCCTATGGTAGTGATGGAGTAGCTGATTAAAGGGTTTGTGAACTATCATGCTTCTTTTTTTTTTTTGGTACCGGAGATCTCAGGGGCACTCGACCACTGAGCCACATCCCCAGCCCTATTTTGTGTTTTATTTAGACACAGGATCTCACTGAGTTGCTTAGCGCCTCGCCGTTGCTGAGGCTGGCTTTGAACTTGCGATTCTCCTGTCTCAGCCTCCCAAAGTGCTGGGATTACAGGCTTGCACCACTGCGCCCAGCTCTATCATGCTTCTTTTCGTTCATCTAAGAAACTTTTTTTCTTACCTCTCCAAAGTTTTATAAAAATGTTTTTAAATGATTATATGATGATCATAAATAAGTTGGATGTAGGGCCAAGGGAAACTAGAAGAATTGTACATTTTAAAGTAAGATCTTTCTCTGGGGCTGGGGCTGGGGCTCTGGCTCAGCGGTGGAGCACTTGCCTAGCAAGTGCAGGCACTGGGTTCAATCCTCAGCACCACATAGAAATAAATAAATAAAGGTATTGTGTTCATCAATGACTTAAAGTATTAAAAAAAAAAATCCTTCTCTGCTGTAGATTAGTTTAGTTAAAGCTAGTATTTAGGAATATAAGGCCTTTACCTATATCAATCAGGAGTTTGAGGAAAACAGAAGGAACACATGAAAATAATCCATTCTTTTTCTCTCAAATAGTTTCTGTGTCTCCTCAGAATAACTTTATTACATGAAATATAATTAATTGGTAGTGAATTCATGTTATAAAGTATTTTCTTAGGAAATAAGAGCTGTAATTGCAAAGAAGTAAGGTAGAATATGCTGTTTATTTAATAGAAACATGAATGTTATAGTTAACACTTTACCAAAAACAGCCTTAAATTATTTTGTTTTTATTAAACTCTGGAAGGAAGAATCTATTAGGAAAGCCCATCTAGAGTGGTAAACAAGAAAGGCAATGAGACCTATAAAAGCTTAATTTCACTGGGCGCAGTGGCGCATGCCTGTAATCCCAGCACTTTGGGAGGATGAGACTGGAGAATCATGAGTTCATAGCCAGCCTCAGCAGCAGTGAGGCACTGAGCAACTCAGTGAGACCCTGTCTGTAAATAAAAAACACAAAATAGGGCTGAGGATGTGGCTCAGTGGTTAAGTACCCCTGAGTTCAATCCCCAGAACAAAAAAAAAAAAAAAAAAAAAAAAACACACCAGCTTAATTTCTTCCATCATAATCCCTATTAGTATATAAGTCATTACTATTGTATGTTTTTTTGGTTTTTTGGTTTTTTTGTGGTACTAAGGATTGAACTCAAGGGTACTGTACCACTGAGCTACATCTCCAGCCTTCCCTGGTCCCTGTTTTTGTTTTTGTTTTTTGTTTTTGTGGGGGGAGGTGTACTGGAGATTGAACCCAGGTGTACTCAACCACTGAGCCACATCCCCAGCCCTATTTTGTGTTTTATGTAGAGACAGGGTCTCACCGAGTTGCTTAGCGCCTCGCTGGCTTTGAACTCGCAATTCTCCTGTCTCAGCCTCCCAAAGTGCTGGGATTACAGGTGTGCGCCACCACGCCTGGCTGCCCCTGTTTGTTTTTGTTGTTTGTTTGTTTTTGAGACAAGATTTTACTGTTTCTCAAGCTGGCCTTGAACTTCTTGCTTTCCTTCTGCCTTTGTCTCCTCAATAGCTGGGATTGCAGGGATGTACCACCACGCCCAGCTGCTATTGTATGTTTTGATTTGTACAATATAAGGCAGAAACCTGCTCTCTACTTCCAGTATTTACTATATAATATGAAAGCGTGACAACTATTCTATAATGGTCATGCACTGTGATTTAGGTACACTTAGTGTCATCAAACTGATCTTAACATTCACCACTAGTTAGTCCACAGGAGTGAACACTGCCCTTGTTCCTTTGTGTGCATTTTCACTATTGACCACTGGAGGGAGCTGTTGGAATGGATAATATATACCTGCAGTATTTTTTTTTTTTCTTTCCTTCTTTAAAGATCAGCTGTGCAGCTTCTTTCATGGCCTATTTTTATTATCTCTTTCTCTTAAATCTGGGCTTAGAATCCACGATCCCTATGATTATAATAAGAACAGTCAAGCTTTGAAGATAGTGGACTTTTCCTACAGTATTGACCTTAGGGAGCAGCTAGACGTTTTTCCCCTCAGCGGCTTTCGGACTATACAGATTCTGGAAGGACAAAAGATCCTGGCTAAGTGTTCTTCTCCCTACCAGGTAAGTGGAAAACAAGCCTGAGGAAATATGGAGAGGGTTTCTTAATCTCTTCTTTCTATAGATTAGCTGTGAAAGCTAGTATTTACTACTATGGACTCCTAGAATAGATGACCTAGTTTTCAAATACTATATCACCAAGTCAAGTAAAATGTATCATTTTCCTGTCATAGCACTGAAGAATGTACATTTACACATGCAAACACATGAGTTAGTAACCTAAGTGTTAGGGCAATGTCTACTACTTACAATACATGTGATCTTTTATAAATCATTTTCTATGATCTCTATAAAATAAAGATAACAGTTTCTGCTCTTTAAACATTAGAATTATTATGTGGATCAAATGCAATCTATATAAAAAGAACATCAGGACAAATGTGAAGTGTTTTATATGTTGGCATTATATGCAAAAGTCTCTTCTGATTGAGCTCTAGAAACAAGGCATTTGCTGATTGAAGTAGCTTGAAGTAGTCATGGGGACCACATTTAGATCACAACTGGAGTCCATGTAAATTTATTAGGTCTGCACATTTGATTTGATAGTCCAGATAGTTTCTCATCTTTGATTCTTAAGGATAGTCCATGGAGTTGATCACTTCTTTGAGGAGCTTCTCTCTTTCTTATAGGGTGAGGAACAGTCTACTAAAATGTATGTCACAAAATAAACTTAGTTAAGCTCTGTGATACCTTTCAACTTCTTACCTAAATATACTGCCATGATGAGGCAGAGAAGTTTTTTAGCTGATGGCACTTTTTGTGATTTCAGGTAGACCTGTTTGGTATAGCAGATTTAGCACATTTACTATTGTTCAAGGAGCACCTACAGGTCTTCTGGGATGGGTCCCTCTGGAAACTTAGCCAAAATACTTCTGAGTAAGTATTGGTGATTTCAGGGTCTTTGCCTGTGAAATTATTTTCTCTCTCTTGGGTGCTCTGTCTCTGCTTTGGTAACCTTAGTTTTCTTAAACCAAATGCCATGATTCTAGTAATTTTAGCCCATTTTTATTAGAGCACTGGTGCAGGATAAAGGATTGCTAATTAAAAATAAGACTGAGGCTGGGGTTTTGTGACAGTGGTAGAGCACTTGCCTAGCATGTGTGAGGCACTGAGTTCGATTCTCAGCACTGCATATAAATAAATAAATGTCTATTGACAACTACAATATATGTGTGTGGGTGTGTGTATGTACATACATATATAAACAAATAAGACTCAAACTATTCAGACTTCAGTACATTCTGAACCTGGGCTTATCAATATTGATGACTACTATAGAAGCTTCTTGGTTTCAAAGTGTTAATAGAAGCTTTTTGGAGAATAATTTTATAACCAATTGGTGTTAGTCATAAGCCTCTTTTTAATAGCTGTTCTATCAAAAGTTAATAAGCATCTCTTGAAGGTTTCTAAATTATATACTAATTTTATTCTATTATTTATTTAATGAGGGGGTAGAACTAAACTAGAGAATTGAATCTCCTGGTGAAGAAATAAATGATCGTTTAGTAATGGCTACTTGGAATGAGCTAAACAGACATTTCTCAGAAGAAAAAATACAAATGGCCAGTAGATATATGAAAAATGTCTTTAATATCTTTAGCAGTCAGGAAAATACAAATCAAAACTACACTGAGATTTCATCTCACTCAATTAGAATAACAGTCATCAAGAATACAAATAATAGAACTGGGGATGTATTGCATGTTTTTCTAGCATGCACGAGGCCCTGGTTTTGGTCCACACACCAAAAAAAAAAAGCTAAATGTTGGTGAGGATATGGGGAAAAAGGAACACTTTTGCATGTTTGATGTGGTTGTAAATTAGTACAACCATAATGGAAAGTAGTGTGGAAGTTTCTTAAAAGACTAGGAATGGAACCACCACATGGCCCCAACTATATCACTCAGTATTTACCCAAAAGAATTAAAGTCAGCATATCATAGCAATATATGCATGTCTGTTTATAGCAGTATAATTCACAATAACCAAATTGTGGAACCAGCTTAGGTATCAGCCAGTAAAGGATAAAGAAAACATATGAGATATGCACACACATGCGCACGTGTGCGCGCGCACACACACACACACACACATGGTTGAGTTTTACTCAGCCATAAAGAATGCAGTTACATCATTTGCTGTAAAATAGATAGAACTTTTGAGCAAAATAAGCCAAACTCAAAGTCAAGGGTCATATATTTTCTTTCATGTGGATGCTAGAAAGAAAAAGGGAAAAGGTCTCATGAAAAGAGAAGAAGACCAGAAGAACAGAGGAAGGGTACCAGGAGGAGGAGGAAGGAGGAGAGGAAAAGGAGAGGTACTGGGGAATGAACTTGACCAAATCATGTTATGTGCACATACAAATATGTAGCAACAAATCCCAATAATTATGTATAACTATCATTCATCAATAAAAATAAATATCTCCTTTTTTTGGTACTAGGGATTGAATCCAGGGGTGCTTAACCATTGAGCCACATCCCCCAGTCCTTTTTTTTTTTTTTTAAATATTTATTTTTTAGTTGTAGGTGGACAGAATATCTTTATTTTATTTTTATGTGGTGCTGAGGATCGAACCCAGTGCCGCACGCGTGCTAGGCGGGCACGCTACCACTGCGCCATAACCCCAGCCCCAGTCCTTTTTAATATTCTATTTAGAGACAGAGTCTCACTGAGTTGCTTAGGGCCTCAGTAAATTGCTGAGGCTGGCTTTGAACTCTCAATCCTCCTGCCTCAGTCTCTTGAGCTGCTGGGATTACAGATGTGCACTACCATGCCTGGCTCAAAAATAAATATCATATATACACCCATAAAAAGGGGCTTCTAAGTCGCAGAACCTTAGTTTTTCAAACCTACTCATAAAACTTATGAAATGTCTTATGATCCACTTTTGTTTCTTAGCTAATAACTTTTCAGCATAAATTTACGAATTTGTGACTTATTGGTGTATTCTTTGGTTCAAACAAAAAAAAAATCACTGTTGAAGATTTAATACCCCTTCTCCACTTTCCCCTCTACCGAATTAATTTTTCTCTTTATTTAATTAAGAACTTTACCAGTCGTATTTGTCTCTTACGTGTACTTTGTGTGTGCGTGGTGCTAGGGATTGAACCCAGGGCCTCCTTGCACATGCTAGGCAAGCACTCTACCACTGAGCTACATCCCCATCCCTCTTATATGTATTTTAGAAATAGACTTGGAACATAGTGTCAGCATAGAGAATAGTCAGGCATATCTAGTCAGATGGCTGTGGCCCAGACAGATCTGACTGACACAAGTAGAAATAGGTGGGGTATGGCCCTGCTCTATACAATGATAGAAGTTTTCTGGTAAAAATAATAGTAAGCAGAGGTACGAACATCATAGATATAAGCAGATTGCTTCAGTCAAATTTAGTATTCTCAGAATTGTGAGGATGATAAACCACTGGGTGGAGAGCTATAGTCTTTTTAATGGCTTATACTCAAGGAAAATTAAGGGAACCAAATTTATTTCTATTTGTAGAGAAAAGTATATCTTAATATACAGAGGAAATTTATAGATATGGGTGAGAATTGGCTTTCCTTTCATGTGCATTGAATTATAGCTTTTCCCACTTATGGTATACTCTTGTAGTTCCTCCCTGGGCTTTCAAAGAGCTCTTTGAATGATTTCCTAACCCTAGCTTTCTATTTATTACCTGAAATCATTTTGGTGCATAAATGTACCTCTGAGTTGAACACAAAAAAGAATTCTAATTTTCATATGCCTAATCTTGATGGAAATGGTTTTATATATTTTAGGCTAAAGGATGGTGAACTGTGGAATAAGTTCTTTGTGCGGATTCTGAATGCCAGTGATGAGTCCACAGTGTCTATTCTGAGGGAACTTGCAGCAGAAATGAATGGGGTTTTTGATACCACATTCCAAAGTCACCTGAACAAAGCCTTATGGAAGGTAGGGAAGTTAATTAGTTCTGGGTCTTTGCTCTTCCAGCAAGATAGGCAGTCAGGTCTCTCATAGATTTCTGCCTAAAATCAATGGTTGTATTGTGGAACCCTGGATCTGTATATGCTGTAATTTAACTGAGGACACATTTAGAGGCACTACCAATACTTCTCTACTTTTGAGTAGAGGTATACTTCTAAGTAACTGGCATTTTTAACACAGTAGTGAACCTACTCTCAGCCTTATCTAACTGTAACAAAGAGCTGTATTATTCTAAATGGATCCCATGAATGGATACTTTGTTGTCATTTAACCCTTTTGCCTCTACTTTGTCTTGTACTTTTCCTTTTTGCAATTTGTAATATGTGCTCTTATGGTCCATGTGTTTTATAAATAATAAAATAGTATTTGTTGAATTTGTGCTAACATTTCATCTACTTTTTGCAAACTAAATAAATGGTTTAATTTTATAGATAAGAGCTATTTGACTGGAAATTTATATATCCCATATCTGTAACAGTTACAATAGGATTATAATAGGGCAGAATAGCCAACCATTTCTTTAGGTATTTCTGACTTTTAAGTAAGTGGTCTAGATCAAAAAGTAGGTAAAACACTGAATTGTCTTAAATTTCAAGTGGCAAAATTGTATTTCGTATATATGGCTTGTATTTTAATGTTTTTACTTTTATCTGTCAACCCTTAGTATATTTATATAACCTGGGCTGCTGCTACTGGCTTTCTTGATTTAGGAATGTGGTTGTTAGAAAGGGAAAGAACAGACTTTGAACAGGTCTTAGCAACCTTTCATAAATGGAATAGTTGCCATTCTTTTCTTACACGTACAATGAATTAGAGCAAGAAAGGATCAGTGAAAGAATAAAAGGAGTTTTTTTTTTTAAGAAGATTTAAGGAAGCAGTAGGTCAGAATAAAAAGATAACTTTAAAGTATGGAGTAATTTGGGTGAGACTAGATCTCAGTGAAGCAGTGGACACCCAAGTAGAAGCATAAATTATACCTTGACCTTGGGAATATAGAAGAAAATTGGAGAAAGGAGGAATGAAAACTGTCTAATTGTCTATTTCATATTGAAATATCAAGATTATCTAATGTTCTTACATGCTGGTGCCTGAATTTTTCATTCTAGTCACTGTTACTGCTCTAAAATAGCTAAAAAGAAGGATATCCTAAGTATATCTCAACTAAAAATATTTAAGCATACTGTGTATAATTGAAGCAGTGAAATGACTTGGATCTGAAAGATAATCAACTTAGAAATATTTGCTCTTAACCAAAAGACAGCTCTTTAAACATTCTCACATTTACTTCTCATACTGATTATGTAAAATGATACATGTGTATCTTTTCTGTAATCAAACCCCTCTTTCTCTCTGCTCACTTCATTTCTCAATCCACTGAGTTGACACACAATTATCACTCTGAGACTGGGCAGTAAATGTAGATTCATATTTACCACCACCACCACCACCCCTTGCCCCGCCCACCTCTCTCTCAGGATTGAACAATTCAGGGGCACTTTGCCACTGAGCTAATCTCCAGCCCTTTGTATTTTGAGAGAAGGGCTTGCTCAATTGCTGAAGCTGGCCTCAATGATTCTCCTGCCTCAGCCTCCTGAATCCATGGGATTGCAGATCTATACCACTGTGCCTAGCTGACCTTTCACCTTAATGGGGTCCTTGGATAGGATAAAGGTGGCATTTTATCTTATGTGGATTTTTGTTCATCCTCAACTCCACTTCACCCTGACCTAGGGTTTATTCTTCCTGGTTCTGGGGTGTCTTCCTAGCCCAACTCAGGGACCACACTTAGGCTCATCTCAGGCACACAACAGCCTGAGAAGGTGAACTGAGGAAGAGCATAGACAAACCAGGAAGGCCAGTTCTAATCCAGTGTTTTTTAAAATTGTGTTTAGTTTGTACATATTTGTATTAAACATGAATGGAGAAAAATTAGAAGAAAAAAACAGCCAACAAAGTTTTATTCATTCATAATCCCACTATCTATGGTCACTACTATTAATATTTTGCCTGTATATCTATTAGTTTGTTAGGGCAAACAAAACACCACAAACTGGCAGCTTAAACCACAGAAATGTGTTGTCTCATAGTCCAGGAAGATAGAAGTCCCAAGATCAAGGTCCAGCCTGGCCAGTTTCTTCTGAGGCCTCTCTCCATGTCTAAAGTGGCCACCTGTGTCCTGAGTCCTTTCTTTGCTTAAGCATCTTAGTGAGATCTTGTCTCAAAATAAATAATAAAAAGGACTCAAGATATGGCTCAGTGGTGAAGCACCCCAGGGTTCATTTCCCAGTACCAAAAACAAAACAATTCAATTCAACATAACTACCTGTTGTCCTCCAAAAAATAAAAAACACTATAAACTCAATCTAGTTACATTTAGTCATTTCTCAGTATCCTCAGAGGATTTGTTCCAGGACCCCCACCCTCACCCCATGGATACCAAAATCCACAGATACTCAAACCCTTATATAAAATTATGTAGTATTTTTTCATATATCTATGTACATTCTCCTATGTACTTTAAATCATCTCAAAATTACATGTACTACCTATTACAATAGAAATGCCATGTAAGTAGTTGTAAACATTTTTAGAGAGTAATAGCAAGAAAAAAGTCTATACACGTTTACTACACATACAATTTAAATTTTTTAGTTGTAGATGAGCACAAGACCTTTATGTGGTGCTGAGGATCAAACCCAGTGCCTCACATGTGCTGGGCAAGTATTCTCCCACTGAGCTACAATCTCAGCCCCTACACATGGAATTTTTTTAAAAATAAAATTTCAAGCCAGAGTTGAATCTGAATGTGGAGATCCTATCGTACTTACGGCAAATATTTATATCATTTTTTATCTGCATTATCTCAAGTTGTTATGAGTGTACTTCTCCCATAACCTATTCAAGCCAAATCAGAACCCTTCAATGATTTCTCATCTTAAGTGACCCCAAATCCAAAGATTTTATTATGGCCTACAAAATACTATCTGCTGTAACTTCTACAAGTTCTTTGACGTCTTCCCAGACCCCTTTTCCTTGCTCACTCTACTATAGTCTGTCTGCCTCCTTAGTGTTCCTTAAACATGCCTGCTTGTTTTCCTCTTTATGGCCTCTTTGCTTGCCATCTCTTCTGCCTGGAATTGTTTTCCCCTGATCTTCATGTGGATGACTCCCTTACATCCCTTCATGTAGATGCTTTCTCAAATCACTGTTATCAGAGATGCCTTCCCTGACCAGTCTGTATAGATAGCATCCCACACATTGACTATTACTTTCTGTCCCTTTTTACCTGTCTTTATTTCTGTAGCACCTGTCACTGGTATGTGTGTATACACTTTTTTCTGATCCCACTATCAGAATTTAAGTTCCTTAAGGGCAGGGATTTACTTTATTTCCTATTTTAACCCCAATGGCCTACTACAACAGTGCCTCAATGAATAAAACTATTTACCCTAAAGTAAAAAAAAAAGAGAGAGACAAAGGACATTAACAATCCACTAACACCCCTTGGTTCCTCAAGGGAAAATCCAAATGACACCTTGGGAAAATAGCACTGTAGTTAGCACAAAGGTACATACAGATTGTTCTATGGGCTTGCTGTGAGCCGCTGGTTTTTGTTGCTGTTGTTATTTTGCTTGTTTTGTTTTGTACTAAGGATTGAACCAAGAGTTATTCTACCCTGAACTGCATCCCCAGCACCCACCTTTTTTTGTAGTTGGACAGAATGTCTTTATCTTTATGTGGTGCTAAGGATCGAACCCAGTGCCTTATACATGGTAGTAAAGCGCTCTGCCACTGAACTACAGCCCCAGTCCCAGCCCTTTTTTGTTGCTGTTTTTTTGAGACAGTGTCTCACTAAGTTGCCCAGGCTGGCCTTGAATTCATGTTCCTCTTGCCTCAATCTCCTGAGTAGCTGGGATTACAGAAATGTGCCACACTATTCCTAGCTATTGATTTTATATACAGTATTCTTGGAATCGGCACATAGTTCTCAGAAATAAGGAGTAACAAGAAATAATATAAAAAAGCAGCCACGGGGCTGGGGTTATGGCGCAGTGGTAGCGTGCTCGCCTAGCACGCGTGAGGCACTGGGTTCGATCCTCAGCACCACATAAAAATAAAATAAAGATATTCTGTCAACCTACAACTAAAAAAATAAATATTTAAAAAAAAAAAAAAAAAGCAGCCACAAGTTTAGAAACTGGTTAGCCGGGCGTGGTGGTACAAGCCTGTAATCCCAGCACTTTGGGAGGCTAAGACAGGAGAATTGCAAGTTCAAAGCCAACCTCGGCAAAAGCAAGGCGCTAATAAGCAACTCGGTGAGACCCTGTCCTGAATAAAACACAAAATAGGGCTGGGGATGTGGCTTAGTGATCGAGTGCCCCTGAGTTCAATCCCCGGTACCAAAAAAAAAAAAGTTTTGGTCAGGGGGAGAAATCTGTCCTAGGCTTTAGATGTGGTTGGAATTATAATGTTTCATTTTTAGCATACCACTCTGTTTCTTTAATATGTTGTAATTGATGTGCTGACTTTACATTGCCGTATTCTTCATTGTCTTATTTATACCTTTCAAAATTAAATGTTATTTTCACAGGCATATTCCACCATAATGTGTACTTTATTTCTTATATATGTTGATTCGGGCTAACATTTAATTGAAACAGGTGAATCAATATATGCAGCAATTTCAAAGTATTTTTATTTTACTGGCCTGGTCATGTGATGTATTTTATATAATTGCTTCAGTCTGAAATTAGTAAAGTGAAGATGGCATTTCATAAAAACAAATACCAATTAAAATTTGTGGACAAAAAGATATATATGTTTATTTGTTTGCTTTTGCATTTTAAACAAAATTGAAAAAAATTATAAACTAAAGCTGAAAAGATGACATGGTGCTTCACTGTGGTGAGCTCGTTCATGGACATGATAGCTAAGGGCAAGTGAGTATGAATGTGTGGTTCAGTGAATCAAAGAGTCCCAGAGAGCAGAGGGTGTTGGGTTGGCAGAAATATGAGTTAGGCAGAAGAAACACAACTATCATTGTTAGAAGGGATCTTCCATATATCAAGGGTACCCATCACCAGATGAGAAGGCTGTCACTCAGGACTCAGGCAAGTCCTGTGCCCTACCACATGGGAAGTGGCTGAGGTTCCATGTTGTAGAAGGTACACATAGGCCTCCCCATAACTCTTGCCTGTATCATTCTTTTGCTATGTTATGTGAGTAGTTGCCTTGACCTTGCACATGTATATACATCACCTTTCCAACTTGCATGAACTCTTTGAGGGCAAGTCCTCTGTCTTTGTATACTCTGGTTAGGATTTGCATGTAGCATTTATAGGAGGTCGATTTTACTTAGAACCTCTTCAGTGTTAAAGTGGCTCCCTGCATGTAGTATCAAACCAAACACTAGCACAGTAGTTAGAAATGCTGCCTTTGAAGCCAGAATGCTTGGATTTGAATCCTAGCTGTGCATTATTGAATAACCTTTCTCAGTCATCCTCTGTAAAATGAGAGTAACCCAAGTGCCCACTTTACAGAGTACTGAAAACTAAAGCTTTTAGCACAGATAGTTGTAGGTGTCATTATTGATTTAATTCTAATTTTTAATGGTCTGAGGTTCCCTGGAAACTTCTCAAGTAGATTAGAAGCCTAGTTAATTGATTGGAGGCTTACTGGTTGATGGTGGTGGTGGTTGTTTGGAATGCCCAGTGTCTTCTGTACTTTATTATCATTATAGTCTTTGTATCAAGATACCTAGCAAGGATAGCAGATGCTAAGAATTGAACCCAGTGCCTCACACGTGCTAGGTAAGCATTTTACCACTGAGCTATAGCCCCAGACTAGCTAAGTATTAAGCCCAGCTTAATACTAAGCTATTTAAAGCTTAGTATTGAGCATCAAATATCTTTTTCCACTTTGTGTTTGTTGTTGGAATGCTGGGGGTTGAACCCAGGGCCTCATACATACTAGGCAAGTGCTCTACCATTGAGCTACATCTGCAGCCTTCTCCATTTTAGTTTTACATTACTCTACCAAGAAAAAAAATCAAAACTCAAGTTATCTGAAGCCTGGACACACTTTCATGATTAGGTAGGCTATTAAAAGGTTGGTGGCTTTATTCTTCCTGCTGTGTAAGCAGGTTCAGGCCCTAGAAAGATGGGACCAGACTATAATTGTTTTTGAAAAGTGTGCTACAAAAATGGATGGCCTATTACATGTCAGGTTACAAAGTGAGGGTGAAGGTAAGGAAGGTACATTTTCTTCCAGGAAAAAACTATTTCTGTAGAGTCCCAGTTCATATCTTCCAAAAATAGTTGGAGGAGGGAATAAAATCTCAACTGAGTGCCAAAGGGCTGTCTCTGTGAGTAGCCAGTAGTTGTCTTGACAAGGAAGGTGATTGCTGAGGATGAGGATAGCTAAGGTTGACCATCCCCACCCTCTCCAGCCAGAGAAATGGAGAGTTTTTTGCCCAGTGTCTATTAAAGTGAGTAGTGGGCACACCACCTCCCAAGCCCAGTCTCAGCAATACTCCTTCTCTTGTCTGCTGTTGCTTAAGAAAGCCAAAGCAATGCCAGAGGGATGCAGAAATGCCTAGGACAAGAGATGTTGGAGAGTTGGGTCAGTCCACACTGTGGGAAGCAGTAGACAATGTAATAGAGCCAGGAGACAAAGCTCCCCATAATCAGTAGAGCAATCTCTTAATAGACTTGTTTGGAAAGTCTGATTTTGACAAAAGCTGTGGCAGATCACTGCACCCAAAAAGAACATCACTCAAACTGCCTTCTCCTGAAGAGTAGCTATGAAGTACATTTTCGATCCAAGTGTGGTCAAGATTCCCAAAAAAGGTAAAAGCACATAATCAAGCAGATGGGTCCAACAGCTGCAAGCTTCTGTGTAGATGCAGAAGATAAAAGGAGGACACATGGTCTATGGCAGTGCAGATAGTCATTGTCTTTCAGCCAGTCAAGGAGCACATGATGTGAGATGACTCTCCCACATCCCTACCAGACCTTATACGCCAATTCCTTTGTCTCCCTGGCACAGTGCACTTGCAGGGAAAGTACCTGCAAGTGGTACCTTACAACCTCCTCTTCTGGGACACTGAGCATGTTGCTCTTCCCCAGCTTTGTTTTGGTGATTATCAGTTTCCCTGTTACTGGCAGGAACTCTGTTGCCCTGTGCCATCATAGTTTTTGTTTTTTGGTACCAAGGATTGAACCCAGGGACACTCAACCACTGAGCCACATCCTCAGTCCTTGTTTATATTTTATTTGGAGATAGGGTCTCACTGAGTTGCTTAGGCCCTCATTAAGTTGCTGAGGCTGGCTTTGAACTCGTGATCCTCCTGCCTCAGCCTCTCAAGCCACTGGAATTATAGGTGTGAGCCACAGCACCTGACAACCATAGATTCTTTATGGGAAGATATTTGGCTGGTACCTCAATACCTTGTAGCTTTAGCTTGGAGATAAGTTGGGGGCTCTCACCCCCAGGGGGCAGATCTCCCTGTGATATAGGCAGGCCAGGCAGGTAGGCCCTACTGGGCACTACAGTCCCCTGAACTACATTCCTCAGCATTGGAGGTGGCCAGTGGCTGGGGAGGCTGGGATATTCAACAGCTTGCTGGCACAAGAAGGGATGCAAGACTGCTCAGCTCTTACTGTCTTTTTTTGGTGGTACTGGAGGTGGAACCTAGGGCCTCACTTACACTAGGCACATGCTCTACTACTGCACTACATACACCCCCAGCCACTTTACTGTCTTTTGACTTAATTCTAAGTACTCAATATAGCTGAACTTGTATGATACAGGTAGGTGAAAGAAATGTGTGTTCTAAAGATAAGGGAAATTATTTCTTTTTTTAATATTTATTTTTTAGTTGTAGATGGACAGAATATGTATTTTATTGTGGTGCTAAGGATCGAACCCAGTGCCTCAGGCGTGCTAGGCAAGCACACTACCACTGCGCCATAACCCCAGCCCAGGGGAAATTATTTCTTTTGAGAGTAACATTAAGACAATATTTATCCTTGAAACAGTCTCAGGATCAGCTATCCATCCAAGTATCAAGAAGGTCATCTGGTCAGGTTTTTAGTCCACATTTCAGTCTGAAGGGTCTCTATCTCATAGCCATGCTGCTTCTATGCCATGGGCAAAATGCAGGAACCTTTCTCTCCAATTCCATTTGTTCTGACCGTCTCACTCCTCTCGCCTTCTTTCTCTTCCTCTCCTGGACCAGAAGACATAGCTTTCTGGTTTGGGGAACAGCCTACTGACCTTATTTGAAGCCAAGACATTTAGTCTCTCCCTAAGACTCTCTTCCTGCTTGAGCTTAGGCTTTTAGAACTGTTTCTATTTTATGCTCTGCTACATTCCTCTCCCAAGCCACTGAGTGAAAGATAATCACTTGATTAGTTGGAACAAGGAAAGGGGAAATGTAGGGAACCCTAGGAGCTCAATTCAGGAACTGGCAAACCTGGGCCCAAACACCAATTCTGCTGGTTAGCAGCTGCCTATCTGAGCAGATCTGCCTTTGCCGTCCCTCTGTAAACTTGTGCTGACATCTCTTACTTCAAAGGGTTGTTGTGAGAGTTAAAGTAGACATGAAAGTCCCTCTTGGATCTAGCAGTGTACTCGCCTCTGCCACCTAGCACCCAGAACAGAGAGAGGCAGGCACATAGGCAGCAGCTGGAGCTGGTCTGCCCCGTGGTTGAATGGAAGCCAGGGTTAAGTGAGATGCCTGACATTCTTATTCACTTAGGTCTCCAGCTGCAACCCGTTGACTCCTGTTTTACTCTTTGTTGAAACATGTTTATCCCCTCCAGGGCAGCAAATATATCTTGGAATGTGACAAAAAAGATTAGCCAATAAATATTTATTAAGCTCTACTATGGGCTTCACAATGATGACTGGGTATAAAGAAATGTAAAGCATGCTTTCTCCCTTCAGGGAGTTTACAATTTAGTTAGAGAAATAAGATACAACAGCTTAAAAGCTAAGAGGATATATGAGAAAAATAAGCCAGTCAAAAGTAGACATCTCTTCAAAGCCAGCCTCAGCAACGGCGAGGCGCTAAGCAACTCAGTGAGACCCTATCTCCAAATAAAATATAAAACAGGGCTGGAGATGTGGCTCACTGGTTGAGTGCCCCTGAGTTCAATCTCCAGTACCAAAAAAAAAGTAGACACCTCAAGGAAAGCCATGAGCAAAAGCCAAAGGAGTGGAGAACACTCAGAAGAAGTGAGAGCCGGAGTGGGGCAGTGTGTCCTGGAGCCCACTGGTTCACTTGGGACTCAAGTTGTTTCCACTTTTGCTTTGCCATTCTCAGCATGTTGGCTTTTGTCCTTAGACTGGTTCCCATAGGGGACTCAATTGACTACCCCAGTTTCAGAGCAACTTGAAGTTACCCAAACAAACAAACAAAAAACTCCCAGCCAATTTCCTCTCTTGTCTCTTGGCCAGATTGTCACATATCTGGGGCCTAAACCAGTCCCTGGCAAAAGGAAGGGAGTTACCAAGATTGATTTACACTAATCAAGATCCTCCCTCCGGTCTGGGCTGGGGAGGGGCTTTTTCCTGAGTTCATAAGTAGAAAGTGGGCTTCATTCATCAAGTGAGAAGGAAGATAAGATAGATTTTAGAAAGGCAACGAACAGTATCTACCACATGGGTTTAAGTTTCCTCATCTCTAAAATGGAGCAATAATAGTTCCTACCAAGGTTGCAAATTTCTTGGGAGCAGGGACTTGTTCACTGAGTTATCCCTAGCACCTAGCAGGTACTCAATAGGTATTTATTGAATGGATTTATTAGCTGGACTTTTGTGAGAATTAAATGAGTTAATGCAGAGTAAGGGCTTGGTAAAGTGCATTATCTACAATATATGTGAAATAAAAGTCTCCTTTAGCCATAGCCATTATAAAGACAAGGGGGGGCCCTCTGCATGTGTCCGGTAGCTGCTTTGCATCACCTGTGCTGCAGGTTTATCAGTAGCCCTTGCTCACTGCAGAAATTGAGACTGTCAAGAAGGCTGCTCTTGTAGACAGGGCTCAACACATCCCCTGCTGGAAACAGTACATTTTCAAGTCAAACTTGGGGCTCCAGTTTGCAACTCTTCCCTGACTGGCTTCTGAGCAGCTCCTCACATTGCTGTTAAAGCCTGAGTTGACTCCAGACCTCTTGGACCAGCCTTCTTTCTAAAGTTACCTAGCCAGAATCTAGAGGGGCCCATTTCACTAACAAAACACTTTTCTTTTCACCCTGTTCCTAGTGAAGTTCCAGGAAACTGTAGGGGCTGTTCCCAGGAAAGACATCCATAGAATAGGCCTCTGCAGGGTCTGCTGCTATCCACTGACCTGCTAGGGAATGAGAGCTGACTCGCACCTGAGGCTTAAGGCCTAACCTTCCTGTCCCAGAGATGACATCTCCAGCCAGAAGCAGGCACTTCCTTTCCAGTGGCACTTACTGCCACTGTCACAGTAGATTGTGGCCAGACTCTGGCCAAGTGGCTCTCTTTGAGCCATTTGTGCAGTGTCACCCAGGAAAGTCAAAGCTCCCCTTTGCCATTAAATATCACAATGAAATCCAGGGCTTCAAACCCAAATCCTGGCTTTGCCATGTTCTGACTGGGGACAAGTTTTTTATTATATACTTCCTCAAACAACTCCTCTGTACATTTTGGGATAATAATACCTCGTGGTGCTTTGAGGATTCAATGAAAGAACAGGTGGAAAAAGGCCAGCCAAACTGCCCAACATACATTAGATACTTCACAAAAGGAAGCAGACCTCCGATCAGCAAGCTCTTCTTTATTCAGCAGCAGTCAATTGGTCAAACACCCATTGCCATCTCCGTCTCATTTAAAACCAAGTATTTTCACAATTCCACATACCTGGTCCTGAAAAAAAATTCCATTACCTGTTCACTTGCTTGAAAAATACTGTTTCTCCAGAAGGAAAACTCTAGGAAGTCACAGGAGAGTCCCTTGTTAGGGACTCTTAATCCTGGTGATATTTTTGTGGGGAGCCACTGGGGAATGAACTCAGGGTACTTGACCACTGAGCCACATCCCCAGACAGGGTCTCACTATTGCTTAGTGCCTCCCCATTGCTGAGGCTGGCTTTGAACTCGTGATTCTACTGTCTCAGCCTCCCAAAGTGCTAGGATTACAGGCATGCGTCATCACGCCCGGCTTCCTGGTGATATTCTGATCCGTGCTTTCACCCTTGTCTCCCTCATAGCATTGTTGAAGGATATGGTTACCTAATGTCCTGCCCCACCCCAAATAATCCTGCCACCAAAACTCCTACCATGACTTAGTCCTGCCCCCTGCCTGCCAGAAGGGCCCGCCAAAAGTAAGTAACTACTCCCATGGCCTGGGTCTGCTAAGGCTGCCTATAAAATCCAGACCCTGGTGGTGGCCAGCAGCCATTTTTTCCCCCTGAAAATGAACCACATTGGGTGTTTGACTAATTGACTCTGCTGCTGAATAAAGAAGAGCTTGCTGATCGGAGATCTGCTTCCTGTCTCCTGCCTCCCACCTCTGTCACTTGTGCACCATGTGCTTTCAACTGTGACCAGAGACTGGGCAAGAAGGAAAGAACTTACAATATGGTGCCCACCTGCTGCCATCTTCGCTGGGTATGTCTCCTCATGACCATGCCCTCTCTTCTTGCTTTCCCCAGTTGGCCCAGAGGCCGAGGCATTGTGGGGGTAGAGGCATGAGGATGTTAACCAGCTTCTCAGGGAATTGTCCTTGTCTTCTCTTAGGTCCCTCGTAGTCCCTTGCCTCCTCCCTTCCCCTACTTATTGTTAACCATGAAGGTCTGCAGCCCAGACCAGGCTATTGGAAGGCCTCGTCTTACACACTGTTTTCAGGCAGAGGGCCAACACGGCCTTCTAATCAAGGCCAGAGGGGCAGTGGCCAGGAAGCAAGTTTTTGCTGCTCAGCAGCAATAGTCAGGCCTCCTGGGCTCTTTCTCCACTGTGTTACCTTTGTTGGGAGAAAAGTTTCTGCAGGTATTCCTGAATCTGCAGCCTACAGGCACTCCTCCTCTGTGGAACACAATGGAAAGACCACCACCAGTCACACACTTCAGCTGCCAGCCAGGTGTCCATGCCTTGCTGGGCTTCCCCATCCTGCCCCCACAGGGAAGAAGGGAAGCCAGAGAGAGAGGGCATGCAGAATATCTAGAGTGTCCCCACTGACAAGGCCCCTGAGCCTCCTTTCCTCTGAGAACCCCAGGAGCTGACCTGGTCCTCTCCTTTTGGAGGAGAGCAGGTGCCCTGGAGGCATCTCTTGTACTTGCCTCTGGCCTACCCCTCCTGGTAAGGCCAGTTTTGGAGCTCAGGACACATAGGCCACCAATGGCAACACCTGCTCTTTAAGCCTCTCCTTTCAGGAGCCTGCCCTGGCTTGGGGTAGTGGTTGATGAGGCAGGCACCGCCCTTCCTGGCCCTGTGGTGAGAGGCTCTGAGGAGTGTTGGGCAGGTGGAGACAGGCCCAGCGCAGCCTCAGAAAGGCCTGCATAAAGGATTGGGAAGTGTAGAGGAAAAGCTAAAGACCTAGAAAATTTTGTCAGTAAAGAGATTTTTTTTCTGGTACACTGGCCCTCCACTTCTTTCTAAACATTTTTATTCTTTGAGAAAACTTGGGAAGCATTTGGTTTACGCAAATTTTAGGATTTTGTTAACATGGCCTTTCCAAACATATCCTCAAAAGATTTTTAAAAACCATGCAATGGGACAAGAAGCCTGATTCACCAAAATGGTTCAGTTAAGACAAATACCTTTTGATTCTACAAGTGTATATCCATTCACAAAACCAGAAGAAAGTAAAGCAAAAGAACATTGAGAAATTGTGAGAATGCTGTTGTGGCTGATTCACACTGCTGCAGATCCCTGGGAGCCAAAATTCAAAGGCTTAAATGTCTGTGGTGATAGCACTGCCACTGTCTCTGACTGAATTACAGATATATCACACTCAGGGCTTGCTGCCAGAATGGGCCCACATTGGCAGTAAAAGGATCAACTGGGGTCTGTGAGAAGGGAAAGTTGAGTTCCAGTCCTGACTGCCTCTAATTTTCTCTGAGGCTTTGCTGAGTCACTGAATCTCTTGAGACTGCATATGGCATCTGTAGGGGGAGGGGTGTGGCTGATGATCCTAGAGTCCCTTTCAGCTCTGTAATTCATGGGTTCTAATTAAGAATGGCTACAGCATAGAACCTCTTCCAATGTTCATTCATTCATTCAACAAAGTTTACATGAGCCCCTGCTTTATGCCAAAGCACCATGCTGGCTTTCCTGCCCTGGAGAGCTCAGAGGCTCCTGGGAGTGACTTTGCTCGAATAGAGGGCACAGGGCACACTACTAATCTAGGACCACGGTTACCTGAGAACTTGCACCTGCAACCAGGCTTCTTATGGCTGGCAGATTCCCCTCTTAATACAACCTATTACAAAAACAGATTCAAATTTGCAGATACTCTTACCACATTACAAAACCATGCAATATGGTAGAGAAACCAGTCTGTTTGCATAGACCATTAGTTTTCAGAAGTCCGTGAAGACAAGGGGAATCAAAGAATCAACAATTACTGATTATCTTACTCAGGAATTAAAATTTATTAGAAGAGGTAAAGATGCTGTGATGTGCTAGAGGGATGCAGCAGGTAGATGGTGGTGTGAGCACCGTCTTTGCAGTCTCTGTAGAGACTGGAGTCAGTCCGGATGCTTAGAGATCCCGGGCTCCCCAGGCTTCTGTCCTGGGCGGCTGGCAGTTAGAGAAGCTGAGATACAGAGCCAGGGGAGGTGGTTCATTTTGTTCTCAGTTCCTTTTATGCATTGACTATTATCTCTTTGTGCTAGATACTGTAGCAGAAATCTAAAAAAGGCATGATTTTTTTCTTGATTTGTGACATTGTTGATAGTTTCTTTGAGAATTTCCATCTATTTCCTAAAAACTGGCAGAAACTTAAAAATGTTATATTTCTTAAAGAGAATAATTGTAATTATTATCTGAGTAAATTATTGTTTCAAATTTAATGTAATAAACTATGTGCCAGCCACATTAGTTCCTTCACACCTTTGCATTTTCCTTCCCTCTAAAACATACCATTTCTGCAATTTGGAAGACAAGAGAAAAGAAAAAGTATTATTCATATCCCTGCATTGCCTTAAAATGGAATTTGTGGGGGAAAATGTTCAAATACACAAGTTTTAAGTACTCTTCACAGATCCTTGGTTTCTATATTAGTCTTTAATTTTGTATTTTTAATTCTTACTTATTTTTAGTCTTGTATTTTATAAATAGAAAAACATTTGCTGAAAAATTTGAACAATGCAAACATATTTTTATATATTTTATATTTTTAGTCAAATATGAAAGATTCCTTTCATTTTTCCCAATCCCAGGAGCAACCACCATGAATAGTTTGTTGTTAAACTTACAGATATAGATACACACACACACACATATATATATGCACACACACACACACACACACATATATATATATATTTCATACTGAGAATTGAACTCAGGGGTGCTCAACCACTGAGTCACATCCCCAGCCCTACTTTTTATTTTATTTAGAGATAGGGTCTCACTGAGTTGCCTTACTTTTGCTGAGGCTGGCTTTAAACTTGCAATCTTCCTGCCTCAGCTGAGGCAGGGATTACAGGCATGCGCCACTGTGCCAGGTCATTAAATACATTTTACTTTTTTTATTTTTAATTTTAATTTTTTATTTATTTATCTTTTGGTACCAGGGATTGAACTCAAGGGTACTCAACCACTGAGCCATGTCCCCAGCCCTAATTTGTGTTTTATTTAGAGACAAGGTCTCACTGAGTTGCTTAGCACAACTCATGATTCTCCTGTCTCAGCCTCCCAAAGTGCTGGGATTATAGGCATGTGCCACTGTTACTTTTAACAAATACATGATTATTCCATCACATTGTTCAGCAACTTGGTATTTTCTCTCAATTATCATGATTACTGATGCACGTTTTGGTGGCATCCAGTTTTTTACAGTTATAAATAATACTACAATGAATATTTTCTCACAGATATGTTTGGGTCCATGTACAATTCTTCCTTAATATGGATTCCTAGAAGTGCATTGACTGGATCAAGTGGATGCACATTTTAAATTTTCATGAAAATTGTAAAATGCCCTCCCAGTAATTGTACCAATTCACTGTCCCACTTACTGAATTTTTGTCTCCATGTGATGGGGAGATGGTAAGTTCCTTCTGTCTTAGTTTGCATTTCTTGGATCGTTAGTGAGATAGAGCAGAAGTGGATTATTTATAATTAAGTTTACTCACACAGTTTTGTTGAAATACAAAAAGAAGAGAGTCCTCTAAAAGGAATCAATATCCTAGTTAAAGGGAAAATATTTCATGTAGCCACTAATTGAAGTTTTTACATTTAATGCCATGATATCCAACATTGTGCCGTTTACCTAAAATGTCTTATTGCAGCTTGAGACCTTTGTACAGGAGGAGAATGGGGTTATGGTTTTGGAAACTGACCTGCCACCAGTTGGTGGGTAGATACGAATGAGCAATAAATGACACAGGCCAGCAGAGAAGAGTTTATTGAGCTCTCAGGGTGAGCAGTTCCTGTGCCAGGAGCTTTTCTCATTTAATTACTACAATCTTGTAAGACAGGTGAAATCATCCCCATTTTATGGATGAGGAAATTGTGGTTCAATTGGTTGAAGAGCCTGCTGAAGGTCACTCAGCTGGTGAATGGTAGACCTGGGACATGAACTCAATACTGTGAAAACACAGAGTCTGGGCTCTTGACCAACTATCACATCACTTCAGTATAGGAAAATTTTAAGAAATAATTTTCAAAAATAAGTTGTATAAAGAAGAGTCCCTGACTTTCCATCTGGCTGTCAACAGAAATGGGCCCTGGGAGTAGGCACATCCAGGTAGCACCTGCAGTGGGGCAGCAGTGACATAGGCTCGGGGTGAGCATTTGCCAGGTTGACGGCTGAAAGGAAGGAGGAGAGGTGTTTCAACTGGAGTGGTGGGTAAGTGCAGGGGAGAGATGAGCAGGGGGTCAGGACTGGAGCTTGGGCCCTCCACGATCGGACATGTGGAGAAGGAAAGAACCAGTGAAGGGAGGACATAATGAAGCACACACTTCACCTGGTGCTCTTGAGGGAGCTGACAGGTACACATAGCCAGAAGCTCAAGCCACCTCTCCAGCAAAAATCCCCTTTCCTGATCAGAGTCCTGGAAATGAAAGGGCCTTATAGAGTGGCTGGCTGCCTCTGGTCCCTGCCAACTCAGGACACTGGTCCCCATCCTGTCTTCCCCTCCCCTACTCACCTTCCCCTCCCGAACCCACCAACTTGAGCCTCCCCGTTCTTCACAGCAAAATTGGAGGAGTCTCTGAGAAGGAAGCTCAACCCAGCTGTGCCCAGCATCTGCCAGATCTGAGTCCAGCAACTCTGAATCCTGGGGGGCTGGGAGTGAGTGAGAAAGGTCTAACTAATGGGGGGGGATAGAGTAGACGACAAGAGGCTCCCCCTGATCCTAGCTGGCAGCCCATCCTCTCCCTCCCCTCAGTAAAGGAAGGCAGAGAAAAAAACGTGTTTTTATAAATAGCTCCAGCCCCAGCTGATTTGTAAATTCAGTGGGTTTTTTGTGTCAATGACATCACCCTCCTCCCCATGGCAACCCCCGACGATATCAGAATTGCCAAGCAACGTTGAAGCAGCTCGCGCCCCAAACGAGCAGGTTGCTGCCTGAGGATTTAATGGAGAAATCCCAAAGTGAGCTGGGGTGCACGGTGGAGGAGGGGGACGCCGCCACCCAGGCTGCTGGGCCCTGAGCAAGGCGGAGCTGCCGGCTGCTTGCCAGGCAGCCTGGACACACCAGGGCTCCACAGCCAGCTCCTTTTGACAGCAGCTGCTGTCCACAGCAAGTGGGGGAGGGCATTGCTCCCTTCCTGACGTGCCAGGAGCCACAAGCAGCCATTCAGGTGACTAAGCCGGCCCACCGCCACTGAGTCACCCACCCGCCAGAGCTTTTCTTCCTTTCCTTTTGCATTTGATTATTTTGGGAGCTGAAAACTTGGACCTGCACCTGAGTCCCGCCCCTTCTATCTCTCCCCTCCCTACCTTGGCTTGGAGGAAGATGGGACTTGCTGTGAATCTGCCGCCACTCCCTAAGGATATAGAAGGCATGGTGGGGGCCAGAGGTGCCCGCCAAGAGATCACAGCTGGCAGAGTACAATAGCAGACATGGTAATCAGGCTGCCTGTGTGTCCTCTGGAGGTGTCAAGTGAGGAAAGGGCGTCTTGTCCACGCCGACTGGAGACCTCTTGGGCTGTCTTTGAACTCACCTCATGAAATGTTTCTGTAACTGAGTGACTTCTAGGGTAACAGTGGCATTTGGAGAGTGAGGCTGGATTGGCTTAGGCAGGCCTGTGCAGGTAAGTGGCTCTGTGCTGAGTGCGGGCCCACGTGTGTGAGAGAGTGAGTGCTATTTGGCAGAGTGTGTGCCATCCCCCTGCTGAAGACAGAAGCTGTGTCCAGGAAAGAGCTAAGGCTGGGGACTTGACAGCAATTCATCCTAACTAATGCTGGGTGGGTCCAGGCCCTGGATGGTGCTGGGAAGAGGGACACCAAGCACATGGCCTGAGCAGGCTGAGGAGTAACTGCCAGCTGGGTAGGCCCAGGCCCTCTCTGGATCCACAGGACAGAGACCCAGTAAGACCCCAAGGTACGAAGTGTTCCAGTGGGGCTGGCCAAGGATGGGAGCTAAACCCACCAGGGTCCTGGATAGTGCATAAATTGCTTCCTCTTCCTGACAGCCCTGGGCACCAAGGGAACAATTTCCTACCAAGAATCCTGTCACTCCCCCATGTAAGGCTGATCAGCACCTATGTGGTCCCTGCTGATCTCAGGGACTTTCAGTGAGAAGGGTGCTGGCCAGGGCACATCCGGGAGCCGCCCTGGAGCCCCTAGCACCCACAGGGCATGCCCCAGTGTGTGTCAGGCGGAGGGGCGTGGGCCCCACTTCCCCCACACAGCTGGCAGCCTCTTGGGCACACCGGTGAGTAAGCTGCCGGAGGGAGGGAGGCTGTGTGCCCACAGAGGCAGGATGACACCGACCAGGAGCCTTCAGGAGAATAGACTGGGCAAGAAAAGCACTGAGGTTTTCTTTTTTTTTTTTCTCTTCTGCCTGAAGGGAGCGCCGCTTCCTGGGCTCCAGACAAGTGCCAGCCTGCAGTGGGAGGGAGTGAGGCCCAGCTGCCTGAAGGAGCAGCCAAGGTAAGGTTCCTGCTGCTGCTATAGGCTCTGGCTTCCAGGACTGGGGACTGAGGACTGAGGCATTGAGGCCACCCCCACCTGGGACAGGGAAGCTAATTCCATGTTCCTGTGAGTCCTTGGGCTAAGGATTCCCATGCTCTGTCCAACCTGCCATCCTTCTCCAAGTGGATTTTGAAACAGCTTAAACCAAGCTGGCCTCTGGCCCCCTGGCCAGGAGAGAGGCTTGTTTCTGAAGTGCCTGCATTTATTTCCTGTGCCTGCTGAGCCAAGCCACTGCCACCAGGATGCCCCTACAAGAGGCCCCTCTCATCTCACCCCTCATGTATTCATTCCACAAATATTTATGGAGCGTCCGATGGGTCCCAGGCTCTGAGTCACGCTCTTTCACTGAGCTTGACCTGGCACAGAGTCTGACTCTGAAACTCAGCGTCGGGACAGGGTCAGGGGGCCACCTGGCTGAGCACTCCCTCCTCACAGGCCTCAGGATCCTTACCTCTTCTGCAGGCTTACTGGCCAGGTGGGCTTCAGGGACATTAGGCTCAGTGAACTGGAGGTTATAAAGTATGGTTTCCCCCAAAGCTGCATGGCTAATGCAGCGCAGTCTCCCATTTGCTCTTTCTCTGGCATTACATTCTAGGGTCAGAGGTTCCTGCATTTCTGCTTAGGGTCTTCCCTGAGCTGGTCCTAATGGGAAATGGGCTCCAGAAGAGGACTAGTTCAGGGCTTAGTGGTCCGTAGGCCTGTGGGCCTGGGAGCTAACCTAAGGGGCACTGAGGCCTGTGGGCCAAGCAAGGTGCCCCCCTCTCCAGGCAGGCTTCCCTGCAATGGTCCTGGTACTAGGCTCTGGGAACTTTAGTGACAAGAGCACCAGGAAAGGGTTGGCACAAGGAACAAGCCTTTCCGGAAACACTGATTTGCATGGAAGCTTCACACCCCTGAGAGTGGTGGCAGGTTAGAAGTGTGGGAACTGCATGGTCCATCCAGTCCTCAAGAACAGATTGATTCTTTGAGTTCTGTGAGCTCTTTGGGACAGGCCAGGCACAGGGCCTACCCCGGTGGGGTCTCCTGCCAAGGCAAAGCCCACTCTGCACTATCCACTCCTAAGGATAACTACCAATGTTTCCTGTCCTGGGAGAATACATGGTACAAGGTCAGGAGGAGCCCATAAGTATTTCTCACACCTGGCTCCAAGATGAAGAAAATGACCCTGCTATGGGAGTATTTCCTGCTTCCTCTCAAAAGGTGACTCTAGCCAGGCACTGTGTTGCATACCTATAATCCCAGCAGATTGGGAGGCTGAGGCAGGAGGATCACAAGTTCAAAGCTAGCCTCCACAACAGTGAGGTGCTAGGCAACTCGGTGAGATCCTGTCTCTAAATAAAATACAAGGGCTGAGGTTGTGGCTCAGTGGTAGAGCACTTGCCTCGCATGTGGGAGGCACTGGGTTCGATCCTCAGCACCACATATAAACAAATGAATAAATAAAGGTCAATCAACAACTAAAAAAATTAAAAAAAAAAAAAAAATACAAAATAGAGTTGGGGATGTGGTGGTTGAATTCCCCTGAGTTCAACCCCCAGTACCAAAAAAAAAGTGACTCTAAACTTGGAAGGCCTTCAGGTATGTGGAACTGCACAGTGGTGGTGCCTAGCTGGTGGGCACAATGGCAGAGGCTAGTGAGCAGCAGGCAAACAGCAAGCCAGCAGGGTGGTAGCTGGTGGTCCAGGAGGGAGCAGAGGGCTCTGGCCTGCCCTGTGGAAACCCCACTCAGTGATTAAGTGCCTCTGGGTTCAATCCCCATTCCCCACCCCCAATAAGAGAGAGGGCCTAACTCAATTTTGTAATAAATTCTTATGCTAAAGACATTAATTCATTTGCGAGGGCAGAGCCCTCAAGACCCAAACACTTCTTGAAGATCCCACATCTTCAACAGTGTTGCATTGGGGATTAAGTTTCCACCACATGAACTTTGGGGGACACATTCAGACCACAACACCTGTCCAGATGTGGGATCCAAACAGTGCTTTTTCTAGCTAGCTGACTTCCTGTCCTGTGATAGGGATTGTGTGTTTACTAAATACAAAATACTGGTGGCCAGAAGGGGGGTGGGGAGAAGTACTGATAGATAAATGGGACAGAACCATTGCCATGGGGAAGCTTATAACCCTTTGATAGAGCAATGTAAAGAAAAGCTGAGCAGGGGCTGGAGTCGTGGCTCAGCAGTAGAGCGCTTGCCTAGCATGTGCGAGGCACTGGGTTCGATCCTCAGCACCACATAAAAATAAAGGTATTATGTGCACCTATAACTAAAAATAAAAATACTTAAAAAAAAAAAAAAAAAAAGAAAAGCTGAGCATGGGGTCAACCCCATCAGAAACAAGCTGATCCACAGAGCCACAATCAGCAATTGGGTGGCTTCATCCTTCCGCCCACTCTGGGCTCCAGACTCATGGCTGAAATTGTCAGCCATGACTCATCCAGTCCAGATAATTTATAAAACTAAACCAATACTAGAAGATGGTTCTTAACATAGACTTTATACAGATGGACCAAAGGGAAAAAATATATAAGAATGAAAAACACTTATGGAAGAAGCTTCAATCTTTAGGTCCCAGCAGATGAGTGCTCAGGGACATACATAAGTGTGGCAAGACACAGTATGACGGGGTTAAACAGTGCAGAGTCAGCAGGGTGAGCGGCAGGCCTGGCATTGCCTCTTCCTGGTGACTTCCAGTCACATCCCCAGTTTCCCCACTTTTTTTTTTTTTTGAGATGGGGGTCTCACTAAGTTGCTCAGACTGGCCTCAAACTTGCAATCCTCCTGCCTCAGCCTTCCGAGTAGCTGGGATTACAGACATGTGCCACTGTGACTGGCTACTTGAGACTATTAACTGTTCCTCGTGGGGGTCTGGAGTTCAAAGTAGAGAGGCATTGGAGTGAGCTGCACGCACATAGTAAAGTGATCAAGAGGCTGGGGATAGCCCTGGTCTCATTTCTCATTGGGCCTGGAATCTTTTGTCACATGATGTCCACAATTCCTGGAGGAACTATATTCCAGTGACCCCCATCTCAAGCACAAAACGTGGAGGTGCTATGTGTGGAGGGGCTGGACTAGAGACAATCGGGAGCTCCTTGATTACTCTGGCAAGTGACTTGGAAATGCCTGGTAATTGTAAGGCTCAAGTTCAGACTTTTTGCTTTTCTTACCAAAAGTTTATCTGTCCTATGAATTTAGGAAAGGTAATCTCACATTCTAGTCGCCTAAAAAAAAAAACAAGGGAAACCCAAAACATAACAGGCTTTCAAATCCTGAGGGAAATCACATGTTTAAAATAAAAAGGACCCTTATAACTATATAAGAGGCCACATGGGCCTCATCCCTACAAAGGAACACCCATGGTGGCCAGCATTTTCTACAAAACCTCATTATGACACACCTGGCAGTGCAAAGACCTACGTATTTACAGAGGAACACTGATGACTACTTATGCACACCTGTGGGTTCTCTGTGGCAACCTCTTCTGCCAAAGTGGTGCCTTGATCAGTAAACCCAGGCATCTCTGCTTTGGCCATAATCTGCTTGTGCTCTGGTTTGCCCACAGCTTCTGTGTATTTAGGCCAAGTAGATGGAAGCAGAGTTTGTCTTTCATACATACTCAGGCTGCCCAGGACCTGGGGAGGTCCCTCTGGGTGCTCAGAGAAGCAGGTGCGGAAAGCACAGGTAGGCGGTGCATTTGTTCCGGCCTCTGATCCCAGTGCATCAGGATCCAGTCCACTCTCCCCAGGGCAAATAGCAACAAACCAGTCACCTTGCTCAAGGTCCCCTGCTGCCTGCCTGCCTGCCTGCCTGCCTGATGAAGGGGCTCCTGAAGGTTATGGCAGCAGTAGAGTTAAAACCAGGAGGACTGGTTCTTTGGTTCAGCTTCCTGGCCTGGAGCATCTCCAGCTCCATTTTCTTTCTTTCAGCTTCAAATGAGGCTCCATATGGAATTATGCAGAGGAAGCACAGGGGAAGAGGGAGCTAGGGAACCAGTTACACCAGAGTATCCTTGCATGGCCAAAGCAGTCCCAGGTCAGCAGGGAGGAGCTCAGAGGAGGAAAGGCTACCATAAGGGAACTGGTCATCTCAGATTACTGCAGCACAGTCAAGCCACAGGGAGTCCTCTGAGAATGCCTAGTCCAAACCTCATCATTTTTTTTTTTAATTTTTTTTTAGTTGCTGATTGACCTTTATTTATTAATTTATTTATATGTGGTGCTGAGGATCGAACCCAGTGCCTCCCACATGCGAGGCAAGCGCTCCACCACTGAGCCACAATCCCAGCCCCCAAACCCCATCATTTTAACAAAGGGAAACAGGGCCAGAGAAGGAAAGTGAGTCCTGAGATGACACTGCTAACTGTGGGGGAGAGCTAGTTTCAGGCCCAGGGGTTCCGATTCCTGCATGGTTCTCTTCTACTGCCCAGGCTGCCTGTCCATCAACAGCAGCATCAATGGGGCCCCCATGCAGGAGCAGGCAAGATCTGCTGGGTAGCTTGATGGCTTGAGAGCAGTGGCCCCATCCCTCTTCTATGCTTCCTGCCTTTGCAGGGGCAAATGGACCCTGCCCTCCCATCCTGCATCCTGTTCAATATGGCGTCCCAGCCCAGCCCATGCTTGTTAACCAAGGGCTTCCCAAGGACAGACTTGTCCCCTGGTACCAGGTCACTTTCTGATAAACAGATCTAACTAACTTGTAAATGAATCAACTCAAGTTCTGTGTCCCAGGTAGCATTTTAATCATAGACTGGTAGTGCCTTAAACCCAAGAAGGGAGTAATAACAGTGTCTAGACATGAGAGTCTGAGCAGAGGGTGGGGAGGCACACAGGAGGCCCTGTGCCTCAGGTGGTCTTCTTACTGGCATATACTTTTAACCCCAGGCAGGAATTTTAAATGTGCAATAGCCACCATCAGAGGTCAGTTCCCAAAAGGAGGAGGGCAGTTACCTATCACTCTGTCCCCAGGTTCAGGTTGGACAAGAAGACTTTTATATTCTACTGCAATGGATCTTGTCAGAGGAGAATGTGTCTGGGATCCAGAAAGGTGGGAAGAGGCAGAATTCTCCATCCTAGGGAGAGTTGGAAGCAGGCCTAGGAGCAGGAACACCAGGCTTGGTTACATAGGTATTCAGGGCTCCTATGGAGGAAAAGCGCAGGACAATTAGGAGGAGCTGCCCCCAGACATCCACCAATTCTATAGGGGCTGTTGTACTAGCCACTGGTGAGAGTGTGACAGTGGTGTGACCATGACCTGCCATGTCAGCTTTCACAGGAATGTCCCAACAGGCCAGCCACCTCTGTCACAGTCCAGGGCTCTGTGAGGTGTGTGTAACAGAGCTGGAGAAGGAAAGACTCAGAGAAGGGATGGCAGCCTAGCACAGACCAACCAAATGGCAGACAGGCCATGCCTTCTAACACATCCAGGGCAGATGCAGAGTGGTCAGTGCTCCCTGGAGGCCACACAGCCCACAGCTGCAGCTTGTGGGCATTTAGAGCTAAGGTGTTCTGCCCACTGGGTTGGATATAGGGCTTGCACAGCCAATATTATTCTTCCTCAGGCTCTCTCCTTCCTTGGAACTTGGGTCTTGGCCCTCACCTGGACAGGCACAGGTTTTCGGCTCCCCGAACACTCTCCTGCCCTCCTTGAAAATCAAGCCCTGGGCTCCATAGTATAGCCTGCCCCAACCTCATACCTGGAGTGGCTACTGGAGGCTCAGGAGAGAGGAGGACAATGAAGAATTTCCTTTTAAGGAGGCTTCCAGCTGTTAGTTCTGCCAGCAATAATGCCAGCCAGAGAGCTAAAATGCCAGCAAAAGACATTTGGATAGAACTTTGGAGGCCATTAAGAGCAGGGGCTGCAAAGTAGTTGTAGTGAGAAGATATTAAATGAATTCATCATCTCTCCAAAATGACTGTCCTCAGTGCTGAGGTGGCTCTTTGTTACCCAACCTTTCCCAGGGCAGCTTAGCATGTACCCCCAAGTACCTGTGAAGGGTGCCATAGCCTACAGTGGTCCCTGCAGCTGAGAAGCTCATTCCAAGACACTAGGTCTCTTTGGGACTGTCAGGCAAGCTTGGACCCCGATACTGGATAACCCCTGTTATCCATGTCAAGAAATTGAGGCTAAGGACATGCTATAAGTCTACAGAGGCAAAGGGGCTGTAGTCTCGACACTACCTCTCTCCTTCCTGCCCAAGAGCCCCATGGGCCTGGCAGTTGCTCCTTCAACTCATGCTGTCAGGCCCTTGGAGCTTTGCACCTGCCTTTTAGCATCCACAACAGAAAGATGTGGGTGGTCTCATCAGCATGAGGACACTGGTCCAGGCCAACTCCAGAGCAGAATCAGGTACTGTAGGACAGCTTGGAAAAGAGGAGGGGGAAGGGATCTCCAAAGAGTGCCTCTCTCCTAGGGCTGGGGACTCCAGGTGAGCAGCATTCACTCCTCCTGGAGCCCAGGTTCCACAGGTTCCTCTAGCCGTGCAGTGAGCAGATGTTTCAGCCCCCTCTCCAGCAGTCCCTACATGTACATCTGATGTTGGGCCCATTTGGTTCTGTGAAGGACAGATGGTTTGTTTGATACAGGGACTTCAGGCAGGTTCTGGCTCATGACTAGGGAAACCCAGCACATGGTTCCTAGCAGAGGATCCAGTGACCCCTCTGCCCCTCACACCTGGCACTATTAGTGGATCCTCATGTCCTGCTCAGAAATGAGGGAGGGGCATTCCTTATACCCCTCTGTATCTTACCTGACTCCCTCTCCCTAGGAGTTGGCCCCTCTCCCCCAACTGTTTGAATTGTCCTTGGGACCAGGCACTTCTGAGAAGCACAACAGACTTTTTGTTCAGATATACTTACATTCAAATTCTAGCTTAGTCCATTTGGGCTGCGTAACAGAATACCATAGACTGGTGCCTTAAACAACAGAAATTTGTTTCTTACAGTTCTGGAAGCTGAAAAGTCCATGATCAAGGTGCTGGCAGATTTGGTATCTGATGAAGGTCTACTTCCTTGTTCACAAATGGCTCTTTTCACTATAACCTCACATGGCTGAAGGAGCCAGGTACCTTTCCGGGGCTGCTTTTGTAAGGACACAAACCCCATTCATGAGAGTTCTGCCTTAACGAGCTAATCCTCCTGATACCCTCACATTGGTGATTAGATTTCAACATAAGAATTTGGGAGGGGCACCTTCTGTATATAGCAGTAATTATGAGATCGTAAGCTAGACCTTAACCACTCTGTGCCTCAGTTTCCTCATCTGTAAAACTAGAATAATAATAGTATAATGCCTATATCCAAGACTATTGTGAAGACTGAGTGAAATAATATGTGCAGTTTAGCACAGGACTGGGCCCATCAGGTCCATCAGAAGCATTCAGTAATTGGCAGGCATCATTGTTACTATTATCAGAGGACAGTAGAGGTATCCAGAGAAAGGAGCCCTGCAAGATGTAAGTGAGCTTGTTAGCAGGTTCCTGATCCCCAGGAAGCTTTTCAAGTCATGAGCAGAAAGGTGCAGAGAAAGGATAATGTGTTTGTATTTCTAAACCACAAGTCGATCGGTATCTTTTCTCTTTGGCCCTAACCTGGGCTCTCCACCCTGGCTGCTAGTGCTCAGATGTTACAACAGTTCTGACAACCACGGTCTGAGAGCACTGGGAAGTGGCTGCCCCACCCTGTGCCTGCCCTGAGGCCCTTGCAGACTGTGCTGGCCAGCCAATGCCCCACAGCAAGCAAGGCTCCAAAAGCCCCTTTTCAGGGTAAAATGCCTATTCTTGGTGCCTGTGTCCAGGGTTCCAGGCCAGTGTGGGGAATGGCAGTGCCTGGACAACTCTCTCAGCCAGCAGCCAAGGCTATTCAGAAAGGTGTGTGCCTGCCTCATCCCTTTGCTCGGCATGGTAACCTGGGAAGGGGGCCAGAGACATGGAGACTCTAGAGGAGGTGCTGTCCCCTAGACTGCTCCTGACACTTCCCACACTTCTGCTCTCTCCTCCTAGGCAGAGCTGAGCTGCACATGGATTAGAGGAGAAGAGAAAAGAGGGAGAGTCACAAGTAGGGATTAATCACTCAGGACCCTCCTATGTGTCCCAGTCATCCCAATATGTAGGGCAACAGCCAACCTAGTGCACCTGAACCACATGCAGAAGAGACTGAAAGTTCAGAAATGTGTTACTATGGTGGCCCAAGAGTTCTCTAGTCTAGTCTCATATTTAGTGTGGTATTTTTGTGTCTGGCATATCTATTATTCTCCATTAATCACTTCTAGTGATTAGGGAGTCATTACCTCCGTGGTCGGTCTTATTTAGGACTCTGTGTCTCTGTGTCTCTAGATACCCAAGCCCAGCTGCCTCTCCCAAGGTGGGAAGAATCCAGGGGTTCTGGGATTTACTCCATGTAAGGTGAAGATAAGACTTAGCTAGTAGCTATTCTGGGATATGCAATCCTGGATTCAAATAAATACCAGTTTGGGTTTTTTTTTTTTTTTTTTTTTT
>PVHX01012300.1:0-59898 GCA_004024805.1 Geosciurus inauris
CGGGCGCGGTGGCTCAAGCCTGTAATCCCAGCACTTAGGGAGGCTGAGACAGGAGAATCGCGAGTTCAAAGCCAGCCTCAGCATGGCGAGGTGCTAAGCAACTCAGTGAGACCCTGTCTCTACATAAAACACAAAATAGGGCTGGGGATGTGGCTCAGTGGTCAAGAGCCCCTGAGTTCAATCCCCAGTACCAAAAAAAAAAAAAAAAAAAAAAGAAACCTTAGCTGGGTATGGGTGGCACATGCCCGTAATCCCAGCAATTCAGGGGGCTGAGGCAGAGGATCACATGTTCAGGGTTAGCCTCAGCAACTTAGTGAATATAAAATAAAAATAAAGAAGTCTGGGAATGTGGCTCAGTGGTTAAGCACTCCTGGGTATACTCCCTAGTACCAAAAGAAAAAGAAAGAAATCCTACATATAGGGGGAGGGAGAAGGGAAGAGAAAAGGGAAATACTAGGGAATGATACAGAACAAATTATATTGTTTTATCTACACATGTATGAATGTGTAAAAAAAATCCACTATAAAGTATAATAATAATGCACCAATAAAAATATGGGAAGAATTTGAAGGAATTAAAAAAAGAAACCCTGTAACCATTGGCAGTCACTCCCCACCTGTCTCTCCAGCATTTCTTTTTCTTGTTTTGGTGCTGGGGATTGAACCCAGGGTTTTGTACCAACTGAGCTATATCCCTAGCCCCTCTCCAGCATTTCTTTAAAGCCACATATGTGCCTTCTGGCTCTAAAGATTTGCCTACTACAGATTATTTCATAAAAATGAAATCATAGGGCTGGGGTTATAGCTCAGTGGTACAGTGCTTGCCTAGCATGTGTGAGGTACCACATATAAATAAATTTAAAAAAAGGTCCATTGACAACTAAAAAAACATTTAAAAAATGAAGTCATACAAACATGCTTCTATATGTGATAAAGGCACTTAAAATTTTTAATGTTTTATAAAACAAAACTTTCACTTAAAATTTTCGGTTTTTTTTTTTTTGAGTTATACATGACAGTAGAATCCATTTTGATATAATTATACAAGCATGGAATATATCAGTCTAATTAGGACCCTATTCTTGCTGATGTACATGATGGTGGGATTCACTGGTATGTATATTCATCTATGTACATAGCAAAATGATGTCAGATTCATTCCATTGTCTTTCCTTTTCCTATCCCCCCTTCCCTTCATTCCTCTTTGTCTAATCTATTGAATTTTTATTCTCCCCCCTGCCCCTCTTTATTGTGGGTTAGCTTCCACATATCAGCAAAGGCATTCGACTTTTGCTTTTGGGGACTGGCTTATTTCACTTAGCATGATAGTCTCCAGATCCATCCATTTACTAGCAAATGCCATAAAGTGATTCTCATTAATGGCTAATATTCCATTGTGCATATATACCACATTTTCTTCACCCAGTCATCTGTGGAAGGGCACCTAGATTGGTTCCATAGCTTAGCTATTGTGAATTATGCTGCTATACATATTGATGTGGCTGCATCACAGTAGTATGCTGATTTTAAATCCTTTGATATATACTGAGGAGTGGGATAGCTGGGTCAAATGTTGATTCCGTTCCAGTTTTCTGAGGAATCTCCATACTGCTTTCCAGAGTGGTTGCACCATTTGCAGTTCCACCAGCAATGTATGAGTATACTTTTTTCCCAACATCCTCACCAACATTTATTATTACTTGCATTTTTTATTTTTTTGGTACCAGGGATTGAACTCAGGGGCACTCAACCACTGAGCCACATCCCAGCCCTGTTTTGTGTTTTATGTAAAGACAGGGTCTCACTAAGTTGCTTAGCACCTCGCCGTTGCTGAGGCTGGCTTTGAACTTGCGATTCTCCTGCCTCAGCCTCCCAAAGTGCTGGGATCACAGGCGTGCACCACTGTGCCTGGCTACTTGCATTCTTGATTAATTGCCATTCCGACTGGAGATAAAATCTCAGTGTAGCTTTAATTCACATTTCTCTAATTGCTTATTTAATTTTTAAAGATTCATTCATGCTATCATATGTACCAGTTATCTCCTTTTTATAGATGAATATACCACATTTTATTTACCCATTCACCAGTTGGACACTTATGCTGTTTCTTTTGACTTTTGTGAATAATACTTAAAAATTTGTGTGCAAGTTTTTGCAGATGTTTTCAATCCTCTTAGACATATATCTAAAAGTGGAGTTTCTGGGCCATGCTATTATCTATATTTAACTTTAGAGGAATAAACAAAATGTTTACCCAAGTGACTGCCCCAACCTAAGGGTTTCAGGTTCTCTAGATTCTTGCCAATTGTTTTAGTCAGTTTTTGTTTTGTTTTGTTTTTTCTGCCAGTGACTGTGACCAATAGAACTGACAAGAATAATTTTAGAAGAGGAAAAGTTTATTTGGAGCTCATGGTTTCAGAAGTCTCACTGTTGCTCTGTGCTGAAGGTAGGCAGCACATAATGCCAAAAGAGAGTGGGAAGTGGCTTAGGACGTGGTGGCACCAAGGAAGCAGACACTGCAGACCTAGGACAAAATATAAACCCCAAAGGCCCGCTCCCACCTCCTCCAGCCACACCCTACCCACCTACGGTTACCACCCAGTTAATCCTTATCAAGGGATTAATGTGCTAATTAGGTTAAGATTATCATAACCATTTCACTACTAAACTTTCTTCTACTCTCCCAGACATAAGTTTTTTTGTTTTTTGTTTTGGTACCAGGGATTGAACTCAGGGGCACTCGACCACTGAGCCACATCCCCAGCCCTATTTTGTGTTTTATGTAGAGACAGGGTCTCACTGAGTTGCTTAGCGCCTCGCCGTTGCTGAAGCTGGCTTTGAACTCGTCATTCTCCTGTCTCAGCCTCCCAAAGTGCTGGGATTACAGGCGTGCACCACTGCGCCCAGCTGCAGACATTAAGTTTTTGAGGGACACTTCATATCTTAACACCAACACTTGCCTTTTTGATCATAGCACTACTGTACAACCACCACCACCACCCATCTCCAAAACCTTGTTTTCATCTGCCAATACCTTTTATAAAGACTCCCTACTTCCCCTTCCCCCAGCCACTGGTAACCACCTATTTTCTGCCTCTATGAATTTGATTACTCTGGGTACCTCATATAAATGTAACCATATTGCATTTAGCCTTATGTGACTGGTTTATTTAACTTAGCCTTCAGTCCTCAGGTTTCTTCCACATGTACAGCATGTTTCAGAAGTTACTTTTTTTGGTAAGGCTGAATAATATTCCATTGTGTGTGTGCGCGCCACATTTTGCTTACTCATCCCACCATCAATAGACTATTACAAATACAGATGCTCCTTGGTTTATGATGAGGTTATATTCTGATAAACCCACTGTAAACTGTAAATATTTTAAGTGGAAAATGTATTTAAAACACCTAACCTAGAGAACAGAGCTTAGCAACACAGCAGCAAATAAAGTTGCTGACAATCAGCTAACTTTAGATAAAAAGATCACCCTGGATTATCCAGGGTGATCTAGTATAATTGCAAGGATTCTTTAAATGTGGAAGGGGTAGGTAGAACAGTCAGTTACACAGAATGACTCAACAGCTGGCCAAGAGTCACAGAATGAGGGTAACTTCTAAAATCTGGAAAAGAGAAGGAAACATTCTCCCCCAGAGCCTGCAGGAAAGAAAGCAGCCTTATCCACTATTGATTTTTGCCAAATGAGGCCTATTTTGAACTTCTGACCTAAAAAAATTTATTCTGAGGTAAATTTTTGCTGTTAAGCCAACATGTTTGTGATAATTTGTTATAGCAGCAACTGAAAAGACAGTATCAAAAAAAATTCCTTTGAATATATCCTAAATTTTGACAATAGTTTGTATACAAATTGTTATAAAACAAATCATAAATACCCAAAAATAAAAAAGCAGATACATTTTGACATATTCCATATAATAGGATATCAGCCAGCAAATTTATAAAGAATATACCCAAATGGAAAAACATTCCTAGTACTGTACAAACAAGGCAAGGCTTAAAATTATTATCCATTCCTAAAAGGAGACATTCAATATCACGTTTTTGATTTCTTTAAATGCTATTTTTTAGTCAGCTTTTGTGTCACTGTGAGCAAAATACCATACAGGAACAACTTAGAGGATAGGGAAGATGCACTCTTTCAGGGCACACCCCCAGTGACCCACCTCCTTGAGCCATGCCCCACCCCGCCTATAGTTACTATCCATTCAGTCTATTCAAACCTAATGGGATCGGTTTCAGCTCTCAGAATCTACTTATTTTACCTCTGAATATTCATTAGCAGAAGATTTTTGGGGACACCTCATATTCAAACCATACATGTTACTTCCTTTTCTAGAAATCAAAAGCATTAAAA
Source organism: Geosciurus inauris (assembly GCA_004024805.1). Lineage (NCBI taxonomy): Eukaryota > Metazoa > Chordata > Mammalia > Rodentia > Sciuridae > Geosciurus > Geosciurus inauris. The sequence goes on from PVHX01012300.1 coordinate 4,374, forward strand.
AGTTGAAAATATTGAATTCTCAATTCAAAAGATATAGGTTACTAAAAATATATCAGCATCTCAGGAAATACTATTCTCATTTTTTAAATAAAAGTATACATGTAGATTTTTAAAAAGAAAAAAATCTTATCACTAAATGTTAATTGATACTAACTAGGTAAAACGCTAACAGTTTTCTCCTTTGTGTTTTACTCTATTTCCTGTTCTACAACAGATGCTGTATTACATTTGCAATGAGAAAAAAGACACTATCTAAAACTGACAAAGCAGAAATAATTGTACAAGTATCTTATTCAGACATGAAGGTTAACCACAAGTTAAAAGTGATTACTTTTGGGAATCCGGAATAAAAAGGAAGAGATGGTTTTCCTTCTGTTCTAAAACCTTTCATACAATTTATTCTTAAAATCAGACATGACTATGGTAAATTCTTTCAATTATTAAAAAACATTTCTTCTAATACAAGTGTGGGCCTCTGAGAAACCTACCGATTGTAATTACTAGTTCAGATAAATTCATTGTATCATGTACATTTTCACTCCAGAATTCTATGTGAATGTTATAAAATGCCACTGGGTTCACAGAAATATCATCCTACATTGAAAGCATAAATTAAAAAAAAAAAAGAAACATATAAATAAAAGCAACTTTATTTACAAAAATTATAATTACAAACAGTACAAATTGAGGCAAGTTCTTCTGCTCCTGCAACAGAAGCCAAGAGACTTTACTTTCAAATGAGGGATTTTATTCTAAAATATGATGCAGATTCAGTAATCCATTGCTTTTTTTAAAAAATACCTTTTTGAATAAGTGCTGGAAGCCTATTAATAATATGTACATGGGTCATTTGCCTCAAATCTTATTCCTGGAACTACTACATATAAATGTAGCACAACTGGAAGAGAACAGAATAGGTCAACACTGAACTACTGAATCATTTCTTCAACAATAAATTTTGTTTAATCCTGAACATTTGTCTAGTGGATTAGAACTAAAACCATGAGTTTAGGCTTAAAAAAACAAAAACAAAAATCAAATACTTTCATGTGCTACACAATTTCATCAGAGCCAATACTTACAAGTATGCAATTTACTTTCCCTGCTAGTGTTTAAGAAACAGAATTCTACAGTATTCAATTCTGTATGCCTTCTTGTGTTTTAATCAGAGTCACTACTGCTACTTGAGGAGTCTGTTGACATAACTTCTACATCATCTTCATTTTCTTTATTATGCCCAGGAGGTTCCAACAAAAAGTCATTACTGTGATTTGGCGGTAACATATTCATTGACATATCATTTGACTGCCATGGATATTGTGGAGCAAGGACATCTAGAGAAAAAAAGAAGCATATAAGAACAGTTCTATTTGCAACTTATCTACTTCCTAATTATTCTTCCCTTAATGGAAATAATTTGAAGTGCATTTTTTAGGACTCAAAATAAAAATACACATTTGGTCACATTAATGATCAAATTAAGAAAGATCAAGGAAACCCGTGTTTTAGCAACTAGGAACCTGTTTTTAAAAAAAGCTATAACAGACTTCAAATAGGTGACAAAATTTTTCTTTTGCAAGACATTTACAATTATAACCCATCTATATATATAGTATATGCACAAATAATTATGTTAATCATTCATTAATCTACATAAGCAGATAATAAAATCTACACTAAAAATTATATTTAATGTAGATTGCTTTCTTCGAAGATAGAGAAACTACAATTATGAATGATTCTGATCAAAAAGCAGTTGAGTGGGGCTGGGATTGTAGCTCAGTGGTAGAGCGCTTGCCTCACATGCATGGGTTCAATCCTCAGCGCCACATAAAAAAATAAATAAAAATAGAAAAAAAAGAAGCAGTTGACTGGCAATGTATATATAAGAAATACAAGGAAATGCCCAAGAAACACTGGATTTGTTAAAAAAATGAACAGAACACATAAACAGGTACAGTTTAAGACTAAGAAAAAGATGTCAGACTTAAAGAGTCAAACAAGAGTGTTATGTGATTAACTAGACAGGTGTGCCAGTTAGCTTCAAATCTACCTTTTCCTGGACTCTGAAACCATTTCTCCCCTGCCAGCTGCCACAATGTCACAAGTTTTGTCAGCAGAGGGTGCTGGTGAGACTACCAGAGAACAGGGACTGGATAGGGCAGGGTTTTTTCCCCTTTTACTTCTCAGGGTCTGGATAGTGCTCACATCCCAGCAATTTTCAGTGGCATCCCTGAAGGTGGTTTCCTGGTAGTTTTCACCACAATACCAAAGGGTGGATTCCAGTTAAGTCTCCCTGGAATCCAGTGGGTAATTCCCTGCCTACAAGTTCTGGCCTCTGAAACTTTATCTAATTTCTCTGCCACAGAATGGACATAGCTGTACTAAACCCTCTCCTACTCTCTCCTTTCCTTAGGGTCCTACATGTGGCAATAGCTCCCCATTATCTGTTATTCCTGTACTTAAAAAAAACAGTTCTCTTGACAACTTAGAGTATCTTACTATGCGTAATAATTCTTTCAATTTTCCTTCTTCAAATCACTCGTGTGGTTTGTCTCCTGACTAGACTATAACTAGTATACAATCCAGTATAATCACAGTGACAAAGATCAGAAGTATACAAAATTAATGTATGCAGTTCCCCAGTTTGTAGTGTAGGTAACTAAATAATGCATATAAAGCATTTTTAATAACATAGGAATATCCTTAAGATATAATGTTAAACAAAGCAATACCAACAGCATACATTTTTTTAACAGTGCAAAGATATAGGGATTAAAAAAAGGAAATAAAAATATTTAAAGTGACTGTTTCAGAAAGGATAAATTTTTCCTTTTGTCTTTTTCCACTTTACAATGTTCTGCCACATCAAACAAGTTACAAATATGCATTATTCTATTTGCATGCATATTTCACAACTTCAAAAACACTGTTTAGAGCAGTAACAATAAAAATGGAGAGGTCTAATGCCTGAGGAAGGTGGTAGAATACTAACAGATAAGAGAGAAAAGCAGCTTAGCCTAATTTCATAAGCTCCATCTAGGAGATTCTTTAGAATGGAATAGGAAGAGAACTAGCTATTAAAATAAGTTGAGTCTAGCCACCCAAATGTTTGTCGTCAAATAGCCCATCACTGTCATCTCTGAAAAGCCTTGGTCTGTTTGAAAACATTCTTCTCATTAACATTACCTGGCAGTCTGCCTGCTGCAAGGGCATCTCCTGGTAAATGACCATTCACACCATTAGTAGAAGGATTGTTCATCTGACCCAGTAATCCACTTCTCATCTCTAAATCAGTTGGGTACGGTCTACGTGGGTCCCCTAAAAAATAAAGGCTACTTTTAACTCAATCATATATATATATAATTTTACATATATAATGATTGTATGTAATTATTAATATAAGGCATTAATATGTTTGTTGAAGTTTTAATTTTCCTTGATCCACAATAAAAAACTCAAGCTACATTTAAAATTTTGGAATATGATGTCATCTCATCAATTGCTATTAAAAGCATAATAAAATACATGTTTTTAGTTTCTTCTCTGAATCTTCCCAATAATATACCATTATCTCTATGAAACAAAATGAGTAGTCATTTTTAGTAAGCATTCCAATGACAATTTAGGAAAATTATACCAATCTTAATTGTTCTAACTTAACTGCACTTTCATTAAAAAAGTGATATATATATATTCTGAGTGAGGAGAAATCAGGATACTTTTAAGATAGGAAGGACTCAAACAAAAGGAAATGTTTGTTTGAAAGGCTATCTAAATTAAAATCTTTTCCTCTCTTTTTGATCTTGTCATTTAAAAACTAATTCCTGTATTTACCTAGTAGAATATCAGGAGCGATGTCATTCCTATTATGAAAGCATACTAAATAGTCATTGGTTAATTAAGAACATGGCCAGATTTGGAGCACTCTTTTAGTAATGTTTCTCACCAACTCCATATTACTTATCCTCAAAATTATATTTCCCCTTCATGCTTTTATCATAGTAAAACATCACTTTCAGAAGTTGAGATAACTGTCATTCTTCCAAAGAAGCTAATGCTCTACCATAAGTCTCCTGTCTTATAGTTTATCCATGGTCAACACAGTTGCAGGTTGTTACTCTGTTTGCTGTTTCTAATCATTCCAGCTCTTTCTAGGCCTATTGTGTTTGCTGTTGGGTCACTTTGTCTAAATTTAGCACATAAATGCTAAGATGAGATTGTGAGATTGTCAGTTTCTCAGACTAGATTTTCTGTGAAATCCTAATGGCTCTTAAGAGTTCCTGGCCAGCCTACGTCTTATAAGCATATAAATCTATTGCATGGGAACCGTCACATATTAACCTGTATTTTTTTAAAATATTTATTTTTTAGTTGTAGGTGGACACAATATCTTTATTTTTTTATTTTTATGTGGTGCTGAGGATCGAACCCAGTGCCTCCCACGTGCTAGGCGAGCACGCCACCACTGCGCCATAACCCCAGCCCTTAACCTGTATTTTTAAAAGTTATTTACTTATTTTTATTTTTTGATACCAGGGATTGAACCAAGGGCACTTAACCATTGAGCCCCAGCCCCAGCCCTTTTTATTTTTATTTTGAGACAGGGTCTTTCACTAAGTTGCTCGGGCCTTGTAAATTGCTGAGGCTGGATTTGAACTTGTGATCCTCCTGCTTCAGCCTCCCAAGCCCCTGGGATTACTTACAGGGGTGTGCCACTGTGCCCAGCTATTACCTTATTTTTAAAAAGAAAAGAAACACATTTCCTAGTGCAAATGGCTTTATAGAAAACCAAATTTATAAAACACATATTACTTATAAGACATTAAAGATATGAAAATATCTTCATTAGCAGATGTTTTTAAGGATAAACCCATTTTGGATTTAAATCTACCTTTGTATACAGACTCCTAAAATTTTTCAAAACCACATACAACTAAGTATTTTTACCTGGAACCCAGGTCAGTGGGGCACACACAGCATTACTTGCACTGATCCTATGTGCATACTTAATTATTTCTTCAGAGGAGATAGCACCTGAGAGGGCGAAGGGGACAGTATGACCATTTAGTCTAATAAACATACAAGTTTAGAAGTGCAAGTATAATAGTCACATATCATACTTAAAATATCTGAAAACAGAATAATCTCAGCCACTTCCCCAAATAATATATATATTATAAATTACACACAGTACCAAACTGAGGAACAAGACACCCATTCAGTGAAATCAACTGACAGAAACAAATTTGGGAGACTAGCCATGATAATGCTCAATAATCTCAATTATTAACTACCATCAAATACCATTACTCTGGAAGCAACAGTGAATAAAAATGACATTGAGAAAAGTGTTTCATTTCCCAATGACATCCAAGCTATGAAATCAGCAGAGAGTTTACACTACTCTTTGTCATTAGCATGGCTCTAAGCTCTGAACAGACCCAGAGAGATGTATACAACGTATTTATTAGATGAAAAGTAAGTTGCTGAGTATGTATAGCATAACCTAATTTTTATTTTATAATATATGTACATGGTGCATTTGCATTTTTATTATACATATTCATAGATCTAGAACAAAATCTGGAAGTACATACACCAAACATCAATAGCAGTTACCTCTGAGAAGAGCAACTCACTTTTCATTCTATAAACTTTAGATCTGTTTCCACTAAAAAAGTAACTAAGTGCATGACATTTTTGAGAACTAAAAACAGCACAAAACTTACTAGATTTCAGAAAGCCAGCATTAGTCACCTGTCTTGGCGCTTTATTTCCTACTAGAGAAGCCTGTTACATCTCTCACAGAATATTAGCTATTTTTTTCATATGTAACAGTCAAAAAGTTGGTTCCCAAAGAAATAGGAAACAGGAAAGAAAATTAGACAGTAAATCTGAGGTGATTAAATGTAAATCAAACCTACAAATCATTAAAGGCAAGTAATTTGACTTTTTTGAGGGGGAGGTACTGGAGATTGAACTAAGGGGCGCTTGACCACTGAGCCAACATCCCAGGCCCTATTTTGTATTTTATTTAGAGACAGGGTCTCATGAGTTGCTTAGTGAGCCTCACTTTTGCTGAGGCTGGCTTTGAATTTGTGATCCTCCTGTCTGAACCTCCAGAACCTCTGGGATTACAGGTGTGCGCCACTGCACCAGGCAAGTGATTCGTCTTTTAAAGGAGAAAGAAAGAGGGAGAATTAAGTAGAAACCAGGGCAGGAAGGCTCTCTGGGCCCCTACGTCACTAAATATGCTTACATCTCAAAGCTATTGCTAGCTCTGACTTCACAATATTCTAATATAAATTGTCCAATGGACATTCTCTTTCATTCTTTGTCTTGGCCTTCAAGATCCAATTTAAATCCCACTTCTCATTTCCTTCTCCCAACAATTTTATTAACAATTATCTTTATGGCACATTTGCATCTACAGCCATAAACTGTCTTCTATTATTGTTTCTTATAACCTGATGTGATACTTCTATCTCCCTAAGGATGCCTCCTACAACGGCAGAACATAACATACTTAAAAATGAAAACTTATTGGGAATCTTTTCAACAGCAGCAAATGATTACCAGTAATATTCTCATCAGCTTCTTGAAACAAGAACTCGGGTTTCTCAGGTCATCCAGTCTTGCCATGGTACTAACCTTTTCTTGCTTTTTCTATTGACTTGAGTTTCTCTTTTGCTTGGTAAACAGCTGTTGCCTAATTTAAACATTAAAAGAAGTATGATTTATTTTTACTTATGTCAAGCATTAGTTTTTGGCTTACTTCACAAGATCACTTATCTCCACTGGAAAAATTTACAAAATTGGAAAATCCCCCAAATTTATTCATGTTCTGAAACACCAGTTATATTAACTAAAATATTATATTCATGAACTAGCCTCCTATACACAAATAGTTGTTAGAAATAAGGTATAAATTGGATGGTTTGTTAGTTTGTTTTGTCATCTATCATCTCTGCAGAAAAGATAGACTACGCACTTAAAAATTTCCTATTCTTGGGCTGGGGTTATAGCTCAGTGGAAGGGTGCTTGCCTAGCATCTGTAAGGCACTGGATTTGATTCTCAGCACCACATAAAAATAAATCAAAATAAAATTAAGCTAGTATATACACATCCTCAGCTATAAACACAGTGGTTAAAAGTGTGAAGTTAGAGAAACCTAGGTTTAATTCCCTTCTCTCTTCTTTTTAGCCTTGTTAGGCAAATTACTCATTTCATTTCTTTCTTCTTCATTTGAATACTGGCACTGATTTTATATAAATTGTTATGAAAACTGAGACAATGCATAAAAAATGTAAAGAATACGGCCTAATGTCTAAGTATTCAATGTCAGTTGCTATTATCTAACCAAAAAATCCATCCCCGTGGTATCTGTGCACATAGTTGTTCATCAATAATCACATTTTCAGAAATTTAATCAAAAGAAGTAAATCCAAGCTAGGCATGGTGGTGTGTGCCTATAATCTCAGCAATTTGGGAGGCTGAAGCACAAGGATCTCAAGTTAGAGGCCAGCCTCAGTAATTCAGTGAGATCCTGTCTCAAAATAAAAAGGGCTGGGAGTACAGCTCAGTGGTAGAGCACCCGAGTTCAATCCCAGCATGTTAAATAATAATAAAAAGAAGGGCTGGGAGTGTGGCTCAGTGGTAGAGCACTTGCCTTGCACGTGTGAGGCACTGGGTTCAATTCTCAGCACCACATAAAATAAATAAATAAAGGTATTGTGTTCATCTACAACTAAAAAACTATTTAAAAAATAATAAAAAGAAGAATATAATCCAAAATTCCAAAAAACTTTTATCTGCAAGGATATTCATGAAAACATGTTATAACACAAACTTAAAAAATAACCAAGGAGGGTATAATTATATGGAAAATGTTCAAGTTGCAAGAAACAGTGTTTGAAAGTCTGTCAGCATCCTGCTAATTACAATAAGGTAAAACACCAAATACAAGTGAAACTCAAAAGAAATAGGCCAAACTGTGAATAGTGGCATTATACAAGCTGTGGGATTAATGGGAATTTTTCTTTCTTTCTACTTTTCTGTATTTTTAAAATTTCTTTTGATTACCAAATATTAATTTCATAAGGGAAAATAGATTTCAATATAAACATATTTTTTAAAAAGCATAGGGGTAGTTAAGTTATCCTGAATTGCTCAGGCTATTTACTGGAATCCATTTTGACACATTTTTGAGGGGGTTAATCAGTGATAGGAATGTCAGCAATGTCTGCTCCATATGAAAATCAAACTCAGCTGTTTCTGTAATATCATCAAATTACAATTACATAGTATTTAGTGAACAAACTGGGCCAACAATAGCAAATAAACTGCCTCTTCAAAATAGTAGCCAAGAACAAGATAAAGGTCTTTCACACATCTCTAAATCCCACCTGATTTAAGATGGAAGACAAAATCAACTAATGTAAATTTTAGTCAATTTATGAAAGTAATACATACGAATTATTTAAAAACTTCCGAATTATTTTAAAAACTGCAGATTTAGACTGTTAACAATTAAAACTTGCATTAGACCAGGATAAAAGTAAAACTCCCCATTTCTACAATTCACTATTGTGAAATCTTTAAATAATGAAAACATAGTTAGAAAGTAATAATTTTACTACTAATATTTGGACTATCCGAAACTATTAAGTATAAAAGGAAATGATACTGGCTTTTCATTTAACTACTCACAGAACGTCACTTTTAGACTTGGACCTTTATTTTTACTTACTTACTTATTTATTTATTCATATGCAGCACTGAGAATCAACCCAGTGCACATGCTAGGCAAGCACTCTGCCACTAAGCCACATCCCAGCCCTATTTTGTGTTTTATGTAGAGAGAGGGTCTCACTGAGTTGCTTAGCACCTCGCCGTTGCTGAGGCTGGCTTTGAACTCACGAATCTCCTGTCTTGGCCTCCCTAAGTGCTGGGATTACAGGCGTGTGCCACTGCACCCAGCTACTTTTAGACTTGGAAAGTCAAGGTTTTTGCTCTTCAAAATACTTACAATAGACTTATTTTTCAGAAATAGATTAACAATATCCCTTTTTAAGAACCAATTGCCAACTTACCAGTATTTGTTCTGCTTCCTTTAGTTGTTTCTGTAGTTGCTGAATATCACTGTCTCTCTTTTCTACTTCTTTTTCTAAAACTTGCATTTCATGATGGATTTTCCCCTGATTAAGTGCCAATTTCATTAGTTCTTGAAATTCGCCATCCCGGTGAATTAACAATTCCAGGACCTGTCATATAATAGTTGACTGAATCAGACAATAGAATATCAAAAGGCTACATTCCAACAAGATAAGAATGCATTCCTGAATTGGCCAGGCTATAAAATTTTAACATCTCCGAAACAGTATGTTAATAATAAAAATAGCCTACCAATGATTATTTTGGGAAACAGATTTAATATCAAGATTTTCTACTTTTTTTATTCTTCTTTCATGCAAAACAAAACTAGTCTTTAAGAACTAACAATATGGGACTGGGATTGTGGCTCAGTGGTAGAGCGCTTGCCTCGCATGCCTGAGGCACTGGGTTCGATCCTCAGCACCACATAAAAATAAATAAAATAAAGATATTGTGTCCATCTACAACTAAAAAAAAAATTTTTTTAAAAGAACTAACAATATGCCAAAATAAGCAGGTGTATTTATTTCCCAGAGAAGACAAAAATTTAAAGTTTATTCTTTAAAATACAATTTAATGACAATTCTCCCATTATTTAGTACTTGAGATGATTTTAGGTGGCAGCAGGAACTTACTCTCATAATTACACATTTGTATGAATATATATTAGAAATAAAACCTAACTGGTACACTAAACCTGTGATTTCACTGCTCAGGATGAAGATAATCTAAAAAAGAGTGATTTCAAAACACAATAAATACATAAATAGGTGGTAGATGGATATGGCAAAGGGATATGAAGGTTAAGATGCATAAAACAGAAAGTCTGGGTCTCAATCTCTAGTCTCTCATTTGCTAACAGTGTGACTTAGGAAAAGTCGCCAGCTTCTCCAACCCTGAAAGACTTACCTTACCTCCTCAGACTTAGCCTCTTAGGAACAGGGATAAACTAGTAGTACCTATCACGTAAGGTTATTTGAGGACTCATGATATAATGTGTTTCTGTTAAATACACAGAGAGCTTGGCCAAAGCTAGATACTGCCATCACTATCCATTATGGAATTAAGACGCAAGTCAGTCTTAACCACTCTCACTCTACTCTGCTATAGTTAATAAAATCTCAGAAAGGAAATGGCTATCAAAACTCCAAAATCAATTTTTAAACTATTTTAAAAAATTCATTAAAGACTAATATCCGCAGGCATTCTTCTTCAAGTTCTTTTTGACATGAAATTCCTCTTATCTGTAGTATTTAATAGACCAATAATTCCCATTCTTCCCAAGTCATAGGAGAAAGCTAAGTTTCCATTCCTGTAAAAGCTAGGAGTTAAAGTCTCTTATCAAAGCAAATAGTACATGTTAGTTCCATGACAACTTTCAATAAGTTTACAGTTTGACCTAATTTGTATATTACTAGAGAAAAATGTTCTCTCTTCAGATTGCTCAGTAGGGAAAATTTATTCAACTAAAGTCAGAAGACCCAGGTTCTAGTTCCATTTTGCATTACCACTAGCTCATTTGTTCACCCTGGAGCTCAATCTTGCAGGAGGTTAAAATGAAGACCATTAAGATCCTTTCTAACTCTAAGATTCTATATGAAATTATAAATATTCAAATAAAACTGTGGCTAGAAAATTTTCAAATGGGTATATCTGTCTCTAATATTTAACAGTGTTAATGAAAATAACACAGGAATCCATAGTACTAAGTACAAGATAACAACTGGCAGAATTGCTACTCCTTAAAAACTGTTAAGAAGGTTAGTGCTGATTATACAGGTCTTAGTTCTATTTTGATTGCCTTATGAACAATCTGTGCGTCCGACTCATAGCAAGCCATCTGATCAGTGCCTAGGAAATATAAGTCAGGACTTACATTTAATTTTTTGCACATAGGGGACAAATTCCTACTTAATCTCACAGGTATTTATGAAAAGACTATTCAAGATGAGGTATCTTAACACAATAAATGTGTTCAGTCTTTTTCTTTTTCTAAAAACAAAACAAAAACCATAATACTGTATCCTTAAGGTTCTCTCACTTGTAGCCTTATCTGAATTCCCTCTCCCCTCTTGAGGGGATTAATCCTCAAAGAAAACAGATTCCCTAACACTTCTCTATTGAGTTCATCAGATTTCTCTGCCCTCAAAACATACTGTAAGATAAAACTAAGATAATTATGAGGCAGATGATGGGGAAGTCTATTGTACTGTCTCCTCTTATATTTTACCTCTTTTTAAAGAAGGTTAATCTTCCCCATACATTTTCTGTTTAAAATGACTGTGGAGAAAACATATAATAGGAAATTTATTATTCCCTTAACCTCCTAAAACATTTCAGAACCAGGAAAAAATCTCTGCACTGAGGAAAACTGGAAAGTATAAAGAAAATAAAAACTACCCGTAAGTTCAACACTCACAAAATAACCTCTATTTACAGTTATATGCTCTTGTATTTCCATTCATTTTCAAGTTGCATTAAAGGGAATCATGCATACAATAAAGGGCTAGGTTTTGGGGACATTCACCTTTGATTTAACATATTATTTAAATTTCTATTTAACAAACCTTTGTTGGCTAATTCAAAATACAAAATAAAAAATGTATAACTAGAACTATAAGGGGGAAAATAATAAAATACTTAACCACAGTTACTTTATGTGATATAAAGAAAATATCAAAGGTTTCAAAACCTTTAAAACCTTCTGTTCCCACACAAAGTAATCAAAGATAGGAAACAGAAATTCTCTCTCTCTCTCTCTCTCTCTCTCTCTCTCTCTCTCTCACACACACACACACACTTTTAATTAAAAAAGAAACCACCTACCTGGTTTTCCTCTCCAGACTGTAACAATTTTTGGTTTCTTGAAATAGCCAGCATTTCTATAAGTTCCCTAAAACAAAAATCAACAATAACAAAAAAACACTTAGCAAAGTAAATACAATAGAAACTTCCATAACTGCTGTCTACCTAACCAAGTTGGTTCATTGTATTCACAGCATGCTGGACACTCATGGCTGCTTCCCTGTAATGACTGCTGTACTTCAGCTCTAACTAGCCACACTACACTCTCACCAAGACTGGGTTGTGTGTGTTAACAAACGTATTTACACAAGTTTTACTTATTACCATAATTATATAAATATCCATTACATAAATGCCAATGAAATATGACTATGAATAGAAAGAAGCCTTTTCATTTAAACCTGAGCTGAATGCTTAGAAAGACTCAACAGAGGTTTGCAAAGGACAACTGGGAAGAACTAGGGAAAAGTCAGAAAAGCTCAAGGCAAATCTGCCTTAAAACTGCTTGATGAAAGGCTAAGTTCTCATTTCACTTCAAAGAAAAACAAGTAGAAATTGTAGACAATGCATTATGAGTGGAAAACATCTACATAAAAGATCTGCAGGCCAAATTCAGCAAGCTGGAGTTTCTGTAAACAATGTTTTCTTGGAAAACAGTCATGCCTAGTGACTTACATATGTCCATGACCGCTTTCCCTCTACAAGAGCAGAGCTGAGTAGTTTGCAGCATGAACCATATGGCCTGAAAAAACATAAATACTTCCTACCTGACCCTTTACCGAAGAGCTTTCCGACTCCTGTCTTATATGAAAGATAAGTGATAAGTTAAAACAAGGCAATTAAGGAATGCATGAATAATTTTCTAATGATTCTCCACTTTAATTGAATTTACTAGCCAAATATTCATGAACTAAGGTGGATGCTTACATATAATAAAACTCCATCTTATGGCTGGGTTGTACACTTGCCTAGCACGTGTGAGGCACTGCGTTGGATTCTCAGCACCACATGTAAATAAACAAAATAAAGGTCCACTGACAATTAAAAAACAATTTAAAAAACTCCATCTTAAAAGATATGCCAGTTTTCCTATATGAAAATTAGTATCAAATTAGGAAAAATATATAGGGGTGATATTAAGTATTACTTTCAAACCTGCTGATATTTGGGAATTTTCAAAATTATGCAAGAGAGGATAGCTTTACGGCTACCTACCTAACACTGCTTTGGTGAGATCTAGTGTTTGAACCTTCTCATTGGCTGCCACACTATTTTTTACCTACACATGTCTACCTTCCTTTCCCACTAGCTTCATATCATTTTTCTGATTGGTGCCAAGTGGGTTGAATCTATGTAAATATACAGTAAACACATAAACAGCAACGATATCCTTTACTTTTCATTATCAGATATTATACAGTGTAGATAATGGTGATATAGTTTTCTATAACCAACAGTACAGTGGGTTCGTTTCCACCAGCATCACGACAAACGTAAGTAAAACTTTGCTTTACAATGTTATGATGGCTAAGAAGTCATTAGGTAATAAAATTTTTTCTGCTCCATTATGGTTTTACTGGACCACCAATGCATATATCCATATTCAGTCCATCTGTGGCTAAGGTATTGGGACTTTAGCTCACTGGACAATGGTACCCTACCAAATATCATTTTCAGTAGGAAAGTCATATGAGATGCCTTTTAAAACACAAATTCTAATATTGAACATTAAAGAAGAATAAAGTGCAGAAACACAAAAGCAAGTAAAACTTTTAGAGGCCTGCATTTAAGAAATAGTTGTGACAGTGAGATAGGAATGAGAGGGCAAATGTGAGCCACATCGCAGGAAACAGAACCAATGCCATTTAACACCCAAGTTAACATAAAGTCATTAAGAAAGCCTCCAATTTGAAAGGTTTACTGTGAAAGGTAACTGAATATGGACAGTGACATCCAATTTATCTCCTGTCTCTGCCACACAGGCAGCACTTCAGCCAACTCAAACTGTTGTAGGGACAGACCAGAGGAGGCACCCAAGATAACAGAAAACAGCTTTATTTTACTGCAGTCACTTCAGAGGGTGAAGCTTTTGCTGTAATCAATTTATCCCCCTGAACCCGGAGTTCAGGCAGTTTCAGATGTAAGGGGAGGAGCTCAGAAATTCACAGGCTGCAGAAGTTCACACAAAAGCGGCTTTTTCTTTCACTGTTCTGGACAAGTTAACATTTGAAGGACAGCACCTGGGAAGGGGAGAGTTTCTTTTCCTCCTTCTTTCTTCCCCCTGCCATCTGTTACCATGGAGCCCAATTAGTAACATCTTATCTTTGAAATAAACATTTCTGTGAAGCTGAGGCCTTCTTAAAGGATTTGTCTTTCCTACCACACTTTGCATCTGCAAACACACTTCTATAAAATATTATAGTTACTATACTAGATAGTTCACAAATGTTCATGAAAAAACTAGAAAAGGGGCTTTCAGCACCTGGAGTGCTGATCTCTTTCATACAGCAACAGGAAATAGAAAGTTTAACTACCTTGAACTCTTTTGTGAAGACTTGCTGATAGTCCTAAGATCAATTATGGTACAGATTTCTGGAGAAGCTTTATTAAGATTTTCTGTGGAGGAGGAAGTGCCACTACAAAACAACTTTAAATTCCACCACTTCAGCGAACTCATGTTTCCAAGCTTTTGCACATGCTGTGCCATCTACTTGCCTCCTAACGGATCTGGCGAACTCTTTCTTCCCAGGTAACCCTTTCCTCAGGAAGCCTGCCCTGACCAGGGCCAGAGCAGGTGCCTGGTCCCTGTGCTCACCTTTCTTCCAAAATCAGCCCCTGTGCCAGTCGTTGTTTACACATCTGTCTTCCTCTTGACACTGTACACGTCCACTGCGGCCTCCAGCCTCCCTTCTCTACAGTCTCCCAGCCCTTGGCACCTACAGGGCGTTCCCTAATTTTTGGTTATGTCTGTGGACCAAGAGGCTCAGACACCCAACAATTTCTTAAGGTCCTCCACGGTTCTCAGCGTTCCAGAGTCACTACAATCATTAAAATGTCCTCTAACGGGGGTAAAATGGTATTCAAGAATTCAGGAAGAATGAAGACTCCGACAGAACATTTATGCACCGTAGATTCTTGAGCTCGACCCGCCCTCCTGAATCCCAGGGACCAACGCAAAACTCCCCGGAGTCAGTTCCCCGGCCCCGAACCGGCTCTATCTGGGATCTCAGGCCGCAGCATTACCTCGAAAGGACCTCCAGGTCTTCAAGAGCAGACAACAGCCGCTCCCGCGTGCTGTTACCGCCAGATGATACCGAGCCACCCGCCAGCCGTTCTTTCTCTTTCTCCCCACTCGAAGAAGCCGCCATGTTCCAGCGGACCAGTAACCGAAGCATGCGCAGTACGTGCCGGCGCCGTGGAGGCCGGCTGGGAAAGCGGAAGAAAGGATAACAGAGGCGAGAGGTAGAAAGGCCAGACCAGAGCGCCCTCTGCGCTCCTGGAGGTGCACTGCAGACGCCGGCGCCATCTGCTGGTTCAGCAATGGCTTCTTGGATCCAAATTCTGGGAGCGACTGCTGGACCAAAACCAGGAGACACATCGTGGGCTGGTTCTCCTGGGCCTTCTGTTTTTCCAGCAGCATTGAGAGACTCTGATCAACGGGGTTTAAGCATATTGGGAATTGCTTAATGGTCTACTTTTGCGTCAATTTTTTCATATGAGATGGGTCTCAGTATTAACCTCTCTTCAGTCTGTAACTCCATCATATTATTTGAACCCTCCTGTAGGAGGAGGCTGCAGTAAGCACTTTAGAACAGGAACCGTGTTTCTCTCCTCTCTCTCTCCCTCCCTCCCCCCATCTTTATCTCTATCTCTCTATCTCTATCTCTATCTCTATCTCTATCTCTATCTCTCTCTGTAAAACCTACATAACAAAATTTACCATAGTTAACCATTGTAAATGTAATGTTAACTGGGTGTTGAAGACATTCATACTGTTAAGCAGTCATTCATCTCTAACACTCTTTTCATTTGTAAAACTGAAATCCTATGCTCTGAAACACCAACCCCACCCTAACCTCCTCCCAGGCCCTGGCAACTACTCTGAGTTTCTATGAGTTTGGCTACTCTAAGTACTTTGTATGAGTGGAATCACACAGTATTTGTCTTTTTCTGACTGGTTTATGTCATGTAGCATTATGCTTTCAAAGTTCATCCATGTTTCAGCATGTGTCAGAATATCCTTCCTTTTTACGGTTGAATAATATTCCATTGCGTGCGTATGCATTCTCTCTCTCTCTCTCTCTCTCTCTCTCTCTCTCTCTCTGTCCATACTTTGCTTATCCATTTATCTGACAATGGGAACTTAGGTTGCTTCCACAGGTATTTTTGGGTTTTAGGGTGTATGTTTTACTGGGAATCAAACCACCCAAGAACATTCTACTACTGAGCTACATCCTCAGTTCAACTCCCATTTTAAATTTTGAGACAGGGTCTCACTAAATTGCTGAGGCTGTCCTCTAATTTACAATGCTCAGCCTTACAAGTTGCTGGGATCACAGGCATGCACTACTGGCCCAGACACTTCCATGATTTTTATAATTCATCTTTGTACTCATACCTCTCCCAACAAATTGTTTTGATCATTGATCAGTGATTGTTGAACTGAATGAGTCAACATAGTATGTGAGTGGCAGATAATGAAAATTGTAAATAATTGATACAGCACCGATTTCAAACCAGAACTGAGTGTCAAAGCTGAAAATGCACCTTAGCGCACTTTTCCTGGGGAGAGCAATGAAGCAGGGAATTTTCCCTACTAGGAAAACCTAGAGTTACAACCCTATTAAGAGTTAGGGTTTCTGCCTGGGCTATTGTTGCTGTTATAAAAGACAAGAGAAGATGCCACCTACAGGCACAAGTCTCATCCTGTCATCTTTCGTTCAGATCCTGACTCCTTCTGAACACCCAGAATTGACCATTCCCTAAGGGAATCGTTGAATAAATTTGCTCATGGTAACAGCTGCATAATCCAGAATGCCAGTTTATGAAAATGAAAAGTAATAATGCTAAGCACATTTTTCTCTTAGACAAGCCTATATGGGAAGAAGCTAGTTATCACTAGCATGTTGTTTGGTGAACTTGAATCAGAATAAACGAAGATAGTTTAAGAAATTGATGATGCAGTCATTAGGCTCTATATCTTCCTGGTGCATGGATATTTTTGTTAAGGAGACTGGAATGTTTGTGATCATAAGTCAGATACCTTCTCCCCTAAACAATGCAAAAGACCTTTTGTTTTCTGACCATTCCCTCCTTCTGCTCTGAGCTAACTCCACTATTAATGCAGTCAATTATCAGGCAATGGAATAAATTAGATGCAAACTTATTTAGTTCTAATTGCATTCTGGGCATTATCCTCCCAGTATTCTAGATGATTTCTTATGCTAAGTTTCCAGGATGCCAAACTCCTAAAGTATGTGTTGATTTTGTTTACTCAATTCTTACAGGGTCATCTTGGGCCACAATTCTTGTGCAGGGAGAGAGAAGATCATATTGGTATAGTTTCCACATAAAAATTCAGGGCAGGTTCTAATCAGTTTATGACCAATTACAGGTGCTACTTTGCAGACATTGAGGATCAGTATATGGAGGATGTATGTGTATTATGAACTCTAGGCTTCCTCAGATTTATTGCAAATTCATCTGTATATTGAACAGTATCTATAGACTGATAAGTAATAACATCTCCCACAAATAAACTGTTATGAAAACTGCACAGATCTTGGTGTGATTAACAAAATTTTAATTGTTTTGTAAAGTATTCCTGAATTCACAGTAACTTCAAATATAAAGTATTAATCTATACATTTAAAGAGGATGCTAACATATTCTTGTGAAATTTTATTTATTTAACATGCCAAGCACTGTATTAAATACTTTAAAAATACTAAATCATTTAATTTTCATAACACTCTTATGAAATAAGTACATTTATTATCCTTATGATACAAATAATGGAAGTGGAGGAAGAGAGATTAAGACACCAACAAAGGTCATACAGTGAATGAAATGTGGGGCCTGTTCTATTTGTTGATTGATTGATTGATACTAGGGATTGAACTGAGGGGCACTTAACCACTAAGCCACATCCCCAACCCTTTTTATTTTTTATTTTGAGACAAGGTCTCACTAAGTTGCTGAGACTGACCTCAAATGTTTGATCCTCTTGCCTTAGCCTCTAGAGTCCATGGGATTATAGGCATGTGTTACCACACTCAACTGTCTGTTCTCTTTACCAATTGTTATCCTGACCTCTTTTTTTTTTTTTTTTAGTTGTAGATGGACACAATGTCTTTATTTTATTGCCTTGTATGTGGTGCTGAGGATCGAACCCAGGGCCTCACGCATGTGAGGCAAGCGCTCTACCGCTGAGCTACAATCCCAGCCCCCTGACCTCTTTTTTAAAAATTATTTTTTTGTTTGTTTTAATTAGTTACACATGATAGCAGAATGCATTTCAATTCATTGTACATAAATGGAACACAACTTTTTATTTCTCTAGTTGTACACAATGTAGAGTCGCACCACATGTGCATTCATACATGTACCTAGGGCATTGATGTCCATCTCATTCCACCATCTTTCCTGCCTCCATGTCTCCTCTTCTCCCTTCCCTCCCTTTGCCCAATCAAAGGTCCTCCATTCTCCCCATGCCTCCCACCCCATTATGGATCAGCATCCACTTATCAAAGAGAACATTCAGCCTTTGTTTTTTTTGAGATTGGCTTACTTCACTTAGCATGATATTCTCCAACTCCATCCATTTACCTGCAAATGCCATGGTTTTATTCTCTTTTAATGCTGAGTAATATTCTATTGGGTATATGTACTACAGTTTCTTTATCCATTCATCTGTTGAAGGGCATCTAGGTTGGTTCCACAGCTTGGTATTATGAGGGGAAAAAAAACCAGCTACAAACAGTTGGTAGAGAGTTGGGGGTGCAACCAGAAACTCAACCAAGTCTGTCCCTAAGAATCAGCAGGATAGTCAGCTGCATCCACTATGAGTATTTTATTTTTAATTTTCATCAAACACATGTACACATAGTTTAAAAGTCAAATTGTTCAAAAAGCCAGTAGTAACTATTTTGAATGTTTTCACCACAAAGAAATGATAAAGGCTTACGGAGAGAGATATGCATAAACAGATCCAAACAGCACCTGTTACCCCATTAATATGCATAATTTTTATGTTTTTACATGTCAGTTAAAATAAATTTAAATTAAAATAAATAAATGATTCTGAACTTTGGCAAGAGGAAAAGTCAAATTGTGTTCAAAACCTAATGAAAATGAAAGTTACCTGCTACATCACATCCTATCACATTCCTTAGAGATAGGTGCTCTCAATATTTTAAACTTTATTTTACCTTTGTTGTTGTTGTTGTTTTTGTTGGTACTGGGGATTGAACTCAGGGGACTCAACCACTGAGCCACACTCCCAGCCCTATTTTGTGTTTTATGTAGAGACAGGGTCTCACTGAGTTGCTTAGCGCCTCACCGTTGCTGAAGCTGGCTTTGAACTCAAGATCCTCCTGCTCAGCCTCCCAAGCCACTGGGATTACAGTCATGCGCCACCACGCTCGGCTTTATTTTACCTATTGCTCTCATATTTCTAAAGAATATGCATATATTCTATATCTCTATTCAAATCTTATAAATTTCTTTCTTCCATGTCCCATTTTTCTTCCTCTATCCTCTCAGTAGGGAGGACCCAAATTTTTTTATTCTTAAAGCAATACGCAGTGCTCAAATTACTATGCTATTATTCCATATGGCTATGTAATTATTACTTGCTTAATATTTCTATCTAACAGCTCTGTAGAGTTTTATTTTGTTTTTGTTTTTGTTTTTGCTGTAGAGATTTTTGAAAACAAAACAGATGAGAACAGAAAATGCCTGAAACATCAGAGTACGTGGCATGGCTCTGCAGGAACATTCTCAGGTATATATTTGTGTGTATGAGTACTAGGGCAAATGTAAAATGCATTTTTTACTGTGTATGGAAAAGTTTGAAAGCTTTACAGATAGGACCTTTGAAGAAGTGATTCATTTAAAGGGAGGCCTTTAGGTTGGGCTGTAATCCAATCTGACTGGTGTCCTTATAAGAACAAGCCAAAGAGAAAGACCTTAGGAAAAGCAAACCTGTCGACACCTTGATCTTAGTCCTCTGACCTCCAAAACTGTGAGAAAATAAATATCTGTTGTTTAAGCCATTCAGGCTGTGAAATTTATTTTAGGGACAACCTAGCAGCTCATACGACGGTGTCACATGTCGTAGGAATCTGGAGATTTCTAATCCCTGCCTTTGCATGTTCCTTGGACTCTCTTGTCCCATTTTGATTTGTCTTACTGCCTTGGTAAAACCACACACTGGGTAACTGGCAGCTGTGCCTACGACATGCCCATACCAATGCAGTTTAATGTGGCTGGAGAAAAACACACGCCAGTCCCTTTAAGAGAGGTAAACTAAAATGGGCCTATGGGGAGAGACACTTAGTAAATGGAGAACTCTAAAAGCATTACAGGTTATATCGAGCTTGCTTCTTTGATTAAACAGAACATTCAGTGTATTCTTATAAGAGATTAGACCTATTATTCTTTAAAATGTCATTTACTTGAGAAATTGACTGTAAGGAGCATATGCCCTGGACATGCCTGGACATGCCAGGGACCCACTGAGTTTCTGACCATAAGGAACAGCAGCCATTGACTTGCTTAGCCATGCCTGCTTGCAGTTGATGGGGGCTACAAGGGGCACCTAACTGTAGGCCTACAATTGATAGGGAGCCCAGCCCATGCAATCAAGGGCTACAAGGGGCTCAGCCCATGTAATTGACAAAGGGGCAGTGAGGAGCACCTAACAGCAGGCCTACTGGTTACAATTGATAGGGGGCTCAGCCCATGCACACATGCAAAGAAAGGCCCAGTTGCAATTATACTATCTCACTGGACATAACCAAGGGACATTGGCTTTTTAATGGATGTAACCAATCACCAGTCCACACCACCAACTCAGCCCACACCACCAACGTGGAACTGCTTTTAAACTGCTTGCCCTGCCACATTTTGGGGCTTGCTTTGAGGACATCAGTGAGAACAGCCACCTTGCTGTCTGTCCCTGGATCAGCTCCACCATTCCCTGATGTCCAGCCGTCAGCTGAAGAGAACCACCAGACAAGGACAACGTCTGCTCTTTGGCTAAGAAAAGTCACCTGGCATCAGAGGTACTTTGGGGCTTGTGGTTGCCCTAGGATTTTGTGAATTAATTGTAATGCTTAGTTGCCCTAGTATTATATGAATTAATTGTAATGTTTAGTTGCCCTAGGATTATGTGAATTGCAGGTAATACTTAATTGCCCTAGGATAGTGTAACTTACCTGTAGTGTTTGATTAGTGTGCATCAAATGCTAGTTGGGGTGCTCCAGCACACCCAATACTTTTTGCATTAATTAACTATATTTGATGATTGTTGTGATTGAACATACACTTGCACTTAAAGACAATCGTCCCCGAGTAATTATTAATTATGCATGCCACTCATGACACACAATGTGCCCACGAGTGATTAATGGATAGACTGTTCCACCAAGAGGAACTTTCCAACTTTTAAGTATAGAGTGGTCGCCTTGGGACTTGGCTGCCATGTGACTTGATTTCCAAGGAAGTTGGTAAACGTTTTCTAAATCAGCAAAATCTAACAATGACCCACCTACTTCAGATCCAACTCTCCCTAAATCATATACATAATCATAGGGCTCAACCTGGACCTACCACTGTCTTCTCTTCTCTGAGAGGTGAAGGTTGCCCACATTTTCTCTGAGCATGAATTATTTTGCTGTCCTTAGATAAATATTTACATGTGTCTTCCTTACTGATACATCTTGCAATTCTTCCTATGATGAATGTCAAGAATCTGGATGGTAGCCAGGCATGGTGGCACACACCTGTAATCCCAGCGACCTGGGAGGCTGAGGCAGGATGATCATAAGTTCAAAGGCAGCCTCAGCAACTTAGTGAGGCCCTAAGTAACTCAGAAAGACTCTGTTTTATTTATTTATTTATAAATAAATATTTTTTAGTTGTCAATGGACCTTTATTTTATTTATTTATATGCAGTGCTGAGAATCAAACCCAGTGCCTCACACATGCTAGGCAAGCATTCTATCACTAAGCCACAACCCCAACCCAGAAAGACTCTGTTTCTAAATAAAAAATAGAAAGGGCTGGAGATGTGGCTCAGTGGTTAAATTCCCCTGGGTTCAATCTCCAGTACAAAAAAAAAAAAAAAAAGAATCTGGATGGTTCCAAGTTCAGATCCTTCTTTCTTAGGACTTTGTTGGACCCCTTCTGATAAGAACCTAGTCATACCTGAAATGCAAGACTCTAAACTCCAAACTTCCAGGGGGCTCTTGATGCTACTGGGTAATCAGACTTGTATATCCTTATTCCAATTCCTCTCCACTGTCCTCAGCATAAGTTCACATTGTCACCTCTCTCCAAACACTCAACAGCTCCATTCCCCTTCCCTCTCTCAATTTAGGATCTTGCTTCATTGGATTCACTGAGAAAAGAATTGAAACCAGGGAAGAGGACGTCCACAGATGGTTACCATCATGTTCAACATCTACCCGCTGCCACCTATTTTGTACCCACAGGTTCTGCTGTCTGTTCTGCTGTCTGTTCTGCACATGAATGTCCTCTGCAACAGTGGACCTTTAAAAGGTGATTAGAAGCTCTTATGCATGGATTAATTCTGCTATTGCATGAGGAAGTTGGTCGGTGGGGAGTGGCCCCATTCCCTTAGGTAGGTGTGCCTTTTTTTGTTTTTTAAAGACTGAACTTGTTTTTGTAAATGAGTATTGACTTTTTTTTTTAGTAGATGGACACAATGTCTTTCTTTTATTGCTTTGTATGTGGTGCTGAGGATCAAACCCAGGACCTCACGCATGCGAGGCAAGCGCTCTACCACTGAGCTACAATCCTAGCCCCGCAGGTGTGCCTTTTTGTCATAGGTTATGCAACACCAAATATAGCCCTTTGCTCTTGGGCTTCCCAGCCTCCAGAACCATAAGCCAAATAAATTTTTGTTCATTATTATGGGTACATATTATATCAGCTCAGAACTAACACACTGGTATGGCCCTGGTGCCCAGACACTGCCATGTTTGCACTGGACTCAGAAATCCTGCTGTTCACTGCATGGGGTGTGTCTACTGCTCATCAATACAGTGAACCAAGAGGGCACTAGTAAATACCGAATTTGTTGTTGACAGAGCTGCTGAAATCACTAAAGGCCAGGACAAAAGAGAATAAAAAGATCCAAAACCCAAACATAATGATCTATAGTTACCCATTGTTTGCCTCTAAATAACAAAACTGTTTTCAATGTTGTTCCTTCATATATTTTTTTTTTTTTGGTACTGGATATTGAACTCAGGGGCACTTGACCACTGAGCCACATCCCCAGCCCTATTTTGTGTTTTATGTAGAGACAGGGTCTCACTGAGTTGCTTAGCATATTTTAAAAAAATTTTTTTTTAGTTAATATTTATTTAATTTATTTATATGTAGTGCTAAGAATCGAACCCAGTGCCTCACACATGCGAGGCAAGTGCTCTACCACTGAGCCACAACCCCAGCCCCTTCCTTCATATTTTTTTTGATATCCTTAAAAGCAACTTCAAAAATGTATAACATCCTCCACCCAAAATAAAATATTTCACAGCTGTGGTGGTGGGCATTGTCCCAGAACCTTGTAACTCAAGAAACTCTAGCTCATCTAAGCTTTTTCTGTGCTGCATGTTCTTTCCTGAGCCAGCTCTCAAAGTAAGTTAAAAGGCTCATGTTCATGGTCAAGGGTAAGGTAGAGAGTCAGAATTAGGCATTTCTTTCTGGTTGCCAGGCAGTGAGGGATGGAAAACACACCCACTGCATTTATGAACTCTCTTCTCTAAGAAATAGAAAATCTTAAGAATCTACCTCAAGGCTTGGGCCTCAAAACCTTTAATCCTAGGTAAAAATAATACCCTATTCAAACCAGTCTTGGTGATGCATTCATTCCTGTAATCCCAGTGGCTCCAAGAGGCTGAGGCAGGAGGATCGCAAGTTTGAGGCCAGCCTGGCCAACTTAATGAGAACCTGTCTCAGAATGAAAAATGAAAAGCGCTAGGGATGTAGCTTAGTGGTAAAGTATCCCTGGGTTCAACCCCCACTACCACAAAAAAACAAAAAACAAAAAAAAAACCACTCAATTCAGTATCAAACTTCTTTTATGGCCTGGGACTGTAACTCAGCGGTAGAGCGCTTGCCTCACATGCGTGAGGCTCTGGGCTCGATCCTCAGCACCACATACAAAGCAATAAAATAAAGACATTGTGTCCATCTACAACTAAAAAAATATTTTTTAAAATACCTTCTTTTATATAAAGGGAAACCATTTATAGTTTCTGAAGTCATGTATCACCCATCGAAAAGTTACCAGGGAAAGGATGGGCTTCCAGGAAACTGCTGTCTTATAAGGCAGCAAATCAATTTTAAAATCAATGATAAAGCCTCAAAGTATGTAATTTAAACTGCTTTTCATAAACCAAGTTATCCTGACTAAATATAACTGGGGCTGTTCTGAATTTAGAAGTTTCCCATCTGAATAAGACCCCTGGCCTCCTTTGCCCTCCCATCCTAGTTACCCTGATGCTGTCATCAGAACAGTTCCCATCCTCCTCTCAAAAACAACAAAAAACTCCCACTGTCCAAGATTGCTCAGTGGTAATTAAAGTTCTTAGCCCTGCGGTGAATGTGGCATTTGTCTTCAACTCCCTATGTTTTCGTGCTTTGAGAATTTAAAAAAAAAACAGTTTAGGTTAAACTTCTCATTCCCTTTAAATATTTGTGGTGTGGTTTCAGCAGAAAGGTATTCAAGAATTAATCAGATCTAAAAATAGTTTCATTTTCTCCCTGAAAATTTCCAGGCATCATTAAAATCTTCCCAGCTATCAGTAACTCAAAAGAAAGGTATATATCATCATTGACCTCCTTTGATAGATTCACTTATTATTTCAATAGATATTTATTAAGCTCTGTTTAGATGCTAGAGACCAGAGTAAGTTCTGTGCCTAGAGAGGTAAAAAAAAAGTCTACACTGGTCAAGAAAGACTTCCTGAAGGAACAAAAGCAAAAACTCTTGAGATGGAAGTTCACTGGGCTAAGCATTGAAGGTGGGCTTGAAGACTGGCACCAAGAGAGGAAGAGAACTAGAGCAAGGAATCAATATCAGCAAGAGAATCAAAATATCTCATCAACTTCTAATTCAACTATGTAATGACATTGAACTTGATTTTGGAATTCGCATCCTCCAGAATGGTTATCTGATACATTTTTGTTCATTATAATTACCTGGTCAATGGTATTCTGTTATAGCAGCACAAAATGACCTTAGACAGTCCAAATAAGCTTGATGCCTTCAAGATCCTTCTGGATTCAGGGATTTAAGGTGAAGACTGATTGCTCTCAGTAGCCACTGATCAATAAGTCAATGCTGCTGGAGTACAGATAATTAACCAATACACATTTCTTCATGTGATAGACACATAATCCATGTCAGACTTTGACAAATTCAAATTCATGAACTAAAGATACAATATTTTTTTATTCTTCTCACTCTAACATTTCTAGCCAGTAGCAAAAAAGAAAATAGAGGTTTGAAGATAAAGAAATACTTTTTGCATAGAATAATACCTCTTTTGCATAGAATAATACATGCTTAAGTTTGTCTCCATGAATGTCACTCATATCGTCTCAACTTTGTACAACTTGTACCTACCGCCTCCTAAGCGTTAGTATTCTATTGAAGTGGTTTGACTTATCTGGCATCTTAATGTGAAGGTCGCTTTTATATTCATTTTAACTTTTGTTTTCTTCCAGATCAAAATATTTGTTTTGGCTATATTGAGGGAGATTTCCCAGAAAAAGTTCCCTTTGGGATGTTAGTAACTTTACTTCCTGTCTCTAACTCTGTGGAGACAATTCAGAAAAGATTGACTATAATCTCCATGTTGCTGGTTTGTTTTTCATTCACTTGCATTTCAAATCTGTTTGGTTTTGTGTGTTAGCCTCTCCAGAATAGACAGATGCTTGATACGTGTTTACTGATTTGATTTTATTTAGAAAAACGCTTTATGAGGAAAAAAATATATAGTTCGATTGGCAAAATGTGCTTTAGATTGCCTCAACCTTGTTGCTGAATATTTATCACCATCCAGAAAGTACCATATGACCCTATGTGCAAATGAGTCACTGTATCCCCTCACAAAGGCACAGAGATAAACATCAAAGTGCCAGGAAATGAAGAATTGAATCCACCTCAAAACCACAAAATTCCCAACCAGTTTAACCTTCTCAATAACTATATCATCATTATTCCCCGTTTTTCTATTTACTTTCAAATGCATCCAAACTCATGTTATCAGATTCTGACCCTGGCCAGATTTTTTCCATTAAAGGCATAAAGATGAATTTACTGCTAAATGTTTGAGTAAACACGATGAGGTTAAAGCAGGCTTCTTGGCACTTGTCAGAGCAGAACAGTGGCTTCTTTGTCCTTTCAGATTCTCTGGGGCTTGGCCCTTGCCTCTTCTTGGATAACATGTTGCTCTTCGACATACTGGGCCTCAGCCAGGTCTGGTTCTCAAACCTCTCCATAAGTTCTTCCCTTGGGGCAGTCCCCAGAGCAGCAATGCACACAGTGACACCTTGTCCCCAGCAGTTAGGCTTCCAGAAAGTTGCCTGCCCATTTTGTGAATCTAACACCTGATATAAAATTTCTAATTACAGACACCAAATTCTCTCTCCTAGGAGATCTGAAACAGCACGCCTTGCTCTTTGTTAAGACCTTTTATTTTCGATGGAAAGCCTTTACCAAACGCTGGCCACAGTTCTCTCTGTCTGGTCCAGCTTTTTATCTCTTCTCAACCAGACAAACGCAAAATGCTTCACTTACTGGATGACCAGGCAATCCATTTCCAAGATCTGCTTGGACTCAATGCTCCCGTCCCACCACTTTGTGCTGTGGTAAAGCGCCTCCAGAGGTATTTCTCCGGTTCTGGCAGGATGACTGTGACATTCTTCAACAAAAGACCTTACAAATTCAAAGAGAGTTTAGATCATTGAATTCTAAAAGTGTCAACGGTTCTCTAAGTCTTCAGACACCAAACCCACAGAGCATGTAATGCCTGATTTAAACGTAAAGTGGTGGAATTACAGAACACAAACATCATTTGGCAAGTGAGAGCTCTGACAGATGCAGATTTGAATCTGTTTCACAAACTGTGCCTTTTTGACTTGTTTGCAGTCTAAGGTGTTGGTTGGTCAATTTTATATCCCCAGCATGAGTGAAGAGCCTGGCTCATATTTATCATCAAGGACAATAAGGTTAAAAAAGAAGAAAAAAAACTCCAGAAATTATAAAATTCTAATTCTCTCTTATTTCAGGTAATACTTGGTCTGATTACAGTTTCTGTTTGGTATATCCCCCAGAGACCTGGGTATGTTCAGGGTGGCCCCAGGGAAAAGGGAGAAAGAAAGGCTGTTGAGACTGCCTCTGCCCTGAGCCATCATGAAAAAGGGTCAAGGTCGGAAGCTGGCAAACTACCCAGAAGGCTCTATCAGGCAGAGTTGTGCACACTTGGATCAACTGTCTCCTTGCATTTCTCTTAAGAAACTCAATGTGGTGGTAGAAAATTGAAGAGAGTTCAAATTGAAAGAAAATCTGTGCCCAACTCTGAACACAAGCTTTCCTGTTCATTCATTCATTTATTCATTCATTCAGCATATTTACTGAGCAACTGTGGTCCTAAGCATACTGTTGTAGATTCTGATGTTCCAGCAGAGGATGAGCCAAACAATTCCCTGCCCTCCTACTTTCTAATGGGGAGGCAGAGAACATACCAGATAATTTTAGTTTGGGCCACATTACATAGGGTGGTTACAAAAAGCCTCTCTGAAGAGGGTGGTGATTATGGTTTAGTTATGAAGTGTCCCCCAAAAGCTCATGTGTGAGACAATGCGAAAAGGTTCAGAGAAGAAATGATTGGGTTATGAAAGCCTTAACCCAATCAGTGAATTAATCACCTGATGTGATTGAGTAGTAACTGAAGGCAGGTGGGGTGTGGCTAGAGGAGGTAGGGCATTGGGGGCATGGCTATGGGGTATATATTTTGTATCTGGAGTCTGTCTCTCTCTTGCTGCTTCCTGAGCATCATGTAAGCCACTTCCTGCTGCCATCCTCTTCTGCCATGATGTTCAGCCTCACCTTGAGCCCCAAGGAATGGAGCCAGCCTTCTATGGACTAAGACCTCTGAAATCGTGAGCCCTCAAATAATAACTTTTCCTCCTCTACAATTGTTCTAGTCAGATCCTTTTAGTCACAGCAGTGAAAAAGCTGACTAAGACAGCGGTGCTGTCTTAGTCAAGGGACAAAAGGGAGGGCCTCACTGTTCCATGATCTAGGGAGGAGAGTTCCAAGCAGAGCGAAAACACGGACAAAGGCTCTGGATAGTGTAATGTGTGGGCGTGTGGCCCAGGGTAAGCCAGAGTATATGGGACAAAAGGAGCGTAAAACAGAGGCCTTCGCAGATCATGGCAAGGGGCTGGTATTTTGTTCTTGCTACAGTGAAAGTGGAGAGGGCGGTAGGTTGCTTTGGATTGAGCTTCATGGGAGGCCTACAACCTGATAAAGTCATTTCACATCCAGGGTCATCTTTTTCAGTTCACAAAAACAGATTAGATTACAATGCTAAACATTTTGGATGTGTTACCTCTCAGGATCATAGTCCCTGCTGAGGATGCTTCTCTTCTCATTGACCTGCTTAAGGTGTATCAATTGGGATGAAAGAACACATACTTTTTCATGAACTGCCCACTCCAATATCTAATAGCACCAGTGATCTGTGCTATTTATCACTCATTTATCAAATATTTAAGTACCTGTTATCTAGTAAGGATAGAGTAGTGAGCAAGACAGATATGATACAGTCCTGGCTATCATGGAGCTTATATTCTACCCAAAAGACCCACAACTAAATATAGGCAAAATTAATTATTTTGATATGATGGGGAAAGTTCAGTGCTTTGGAAACACAGAGCAGCACAGTCAAGTAATCTGGTGAAAGAAGGCTTCCTGGAGTAAGTGATGCTTAAACTGAGCTGAAGATTAAATAGGAAAAGGCCAGCTGTCAAGGAAGAGGGAAGGTTTTCCAGATGGAAGGAATGGCTCCAACTGGATGAGAGAAGGTACCTGGTATTTACACAAGCGAACTAATCTCATTATAATGGGAGGCAGAGTGCAAGCTTGAGAGGTGAGAAATGAGGCTGGGAATTAGAATGGGCCCAGAGACTAAATCAAAAGGTTAGGTCCTGAGGAGTCCTGTAAGGATGTTCAACTAACTGTGTTCTGTCCTGTTAACAATGGGAAATCTCTGAAGAGTATGGAAAATGCATTAGGAATGGGGTAGATGGTGCTTGGAAAAGACATTAGAAGGCATTGTACTAATTCAAGTGAGAGATGACAGCTATTTGATCAAAATATTTGCCATGGGATGAAGCAAAGTAGGCTGATCACATATATATTTATCCATGGCTTAAAAGGATAACCCGGAGCCAACTTTCTAAGGAAAATGAGCCAACAAAATTACATGAAATGCAAGTGATGCAGTCAAAAGTTGAAGAGGCCATGATGGTCTATGTAAACCAAATTTTATAAAGAAGTAATTCCATGAATATGTAAATGCTATAAGCAAGACAAAAGCTATGTAGGGTACTGTATGGGGAAAAAGAGTAGTAAAAAGAAAGAGATCATGTGGCCCATGAAAGAGGAAAGAAGCGGTAAATGGCAGTTCCTAGAAATGGCCGGGTTCCTGGCAACTTTCTAAGTTCAGTTCCCATAAAGTTCATGTGTTCTATTCATGAATTGCCTTGATCTCTGTCTCTAGTTCTGCCCCACATTAGGTGGCCTCTCCCATCCATGTGCAAGCTAACTTGCTTTTTTTCTTGGAATGGAAAAAAATCTGAATGAAATAGTAATTATTTTATATTAAATAATTCTTTAAGAAGTTAATAAAACAATGCAAATTAAGATAGTTAAAATGAGAAATATAACTTGTGAGCGATCACAGCTGTTCATGTGTATGAACCAACTGCTTTGCAATATGGTAAGCCCAATGATGATCAAAAAGAGCTTTGGAGAATGGAACCAATATTTGACCCATTTATCCCACTCCTCAGTATATACTCAAAGGACTTAAAATCAGCATACTACAATGACACAGCAACATCAATGTTTATAGCAGCTCAATTTACAATAGCTAAATTATGGAACCAACGTAGGTGTTTTCCAAAAGATGAATGGATAAAGAAAATGTGGTATATATACAAAATGGAATATAAAGAAAAATGAAATTATGGCATTTGCTGGTAAATGGATGGAACTAGAGACTATCATGCTAAGAAGTAAAATAAGCCAATCTCAAAAATCAAGGGCAGAATGTTCTTTCTGATATGTGGATGCTAACAAACAATAAGTGGAGGAAGGGAAGAATAGAAGTTCATTGGATTAGACAAAGGGGAATGAAGGGAAGGGAGGGAGAAAGGAAATAGGAAGGACAGTAGAATGAATCAGACATAACTTTCCTATGTTCATATGTGAATACATGACTGGTGTAACTCCACATCATATACAACCACAAGAATGGGATCCTAAGTATAATAAGTTATACTCCATGTATGTATAATATGTCAAAACACACTATCATGTATATCTAAAAAGAACAAAAAAAAGTGCCTTGGAAACATGGATTCAGAATAAGAAACATTGGTCATGATATTTCATGAAGCCATCTCACTCCAATTTTTTTTTCCTCTGGGGGTGGCGCTGAACCACAAGAACCACTTGTGAGGCAGGAGGGCACAAATCCAGAAGCAGTTCCAAAAGGAGCCTACGGCAAAAGAACCAATGTGGAAAACTGACTCTTGGCTAAGAACTGCTCCAGCATATTCTTGAGAAGCTAGATCAAAGAGCAAAGGGGAAGCGAAGGGTTGATGGAAACCCTAGGTGGTCAAGGATGTTGGATGTTAGAAAGACAGAAAAGAGTGAGTTGGGACTCAAGGAAGGGGTACTGGTTGGAAATGAGTTTGGTTGAGTATGTTGCAAGAGAATTGAGCTATATACCCACCATGTTCCAGGCCTCGTGAGGGGCAATAAAACAATGAGGGTCTGCTCCATGTTCTTCAGGAATTATAGCCTACGGAGAAATACAAACACACACACACAGCATTGAAAGATGAATCTTGGCACATTCAGTTTTTAAAAGGTTTATTTAAGAAGCCAGAGAAGTATGAATTGGGCAATTTCAAACCAGCAAGAGCTTGGGGTTCCACCAAAGGTGCAAGACGGAGAAGCTTCTTAGAAGGTAAATGAGGAAGCAGAACAAATAAATACATTATATGACTGGTTAAAGCTTGAGTGGTTGCCTTTTTTGGACTATCCTCATGGGAAGTTCAGGAAAAAATAACCTGTGCAGGATACAAAATCAACACAAAAATCAATAGGTGGGCTGGGGTTGTGGCTCAGCGGTAGAGCGCTTGCCTCGCATGCGTGAGGCACTGGGTTCGGTCCTCAGCACCACATAAAAATAAATCAATAAAGATATTGTGTCCACCTACAACTAAAAAAATATTTTTAAAAATCAATAGCTTTCCTATATACCAATAATGAATCTACTGAAAAAGAAATCCAGGGGAAAATTCCTTTGACAATAGCCTCAAAAAAAAAAAAAAAGAACCCTTAGGAATAAACCAAGAAAGTCAAAGACCTTTATAATGAAAATTATAGAATACCAAAGAAAGAAATGAAGACACCAAATTGAAGAAATTAAAAATCTCCCATATTCTTGAGTAGGCAGAATTAATGCTGTTAAAATGGCCATACTGCCAAAAGCAAATTTCAGATTCAATGTAATTCTCACCAAAATTCCAATGACATTCTTCACAGGTCCAGAAAAAAAACAGTTGTAAAATTCATATTGAAGAATAAGAGACCCAGATAGCAAGGGGCGGGGGAGCAATGTGGGATGCATCATAATATCTAATTTCAAATAATACTACAGAGCTGTATTAACAAAAAACAGTGTGGTACTAGCTGGACATCATGAGAGTGCATGCCTGTAATCCCGGGTACTTAGGAGGCTGAGGCAGGAGGATTACAATTGAGGCCAACTTTGGCCATTTAAGTAGACTTTGTCTCAAGAAAAAATTTAAAAAGGGCGGGGGATGTAGCTCAGAGGGACAGTGCCTCTGGACTCAGTCCCCAGTACTATAAAATCAACAAACAAAATCCCCAGCATGATAGTAGCATAAAAACAGACACACAGACAATGGAATACAATAGAAGAGGCAGAGACACATGCACACATCTACGGTCATCAGATCCTTGACAAAGGCACCAAAAACATACATTGGAGAAAGGAGCCGTTTTTAACAAATGATGCTGGGAACATTGGATATCCATATGTATAACAATGAAACTAGAATCCTCTCTCTCACCCACACAAAAATTAACTCAAAATCAATCAAAGACCTAGGAATTAGACCAGAAACTACACAACTGCTAGAAAACATGAAGTCAACACTCCAACAAATAGGTACAGGCAACGACTTCCTCACTAGGACTCCTAAAGCTCAAACAATAACACCAAGAGTCAATTAATGGAATGGCATCAAATTTTAAAACTTCTGCACAAAAAACAAAACAAAACAAACAAATAATTAAGACGTGAAAAGAGAAGCTACAAAATGGGAGAAAATCTTTACTAGCTAGTATTTTGACAGAGGATTATTTATTACCCAACTCAAAAACTTACCACCAATAAAGCAACCTAATCAATAAATGGGCAAATGAACTAAGGGAAACTTCTCAAAAGAAATAAAAATAGTCATCAAATATATGAAAAATATATTCAACATCTTTAGCAATCAGGGAAATGCAAATCAGAACTACACTGAGATTTCATCTCACTCTCAGAAGGGCAATCATCAAGAATACAAATAACAATAAATGCTGATGAGGTTGTGAGCAAAAGGAACATTTATATACTGTTGGTGCAATTGTAAATTAGTATAACCACTATAGATACCAGCATAAAGTTTCCTCAAAAGACTAGGAATGGGACCACAGTATGATCCAGCTGTATCATACCTTAGTATTTATCCAAAAGATCTAAAGTCAGCATACCATAGCCATAAATGCATACCCATGTTTATAGCAGTACAATTCACAGTAGCCAAATTATAGAACCAGCCTAGGTGTCCATCAACAGATGAATGGATAAAGAAAATGTGGTATATGTACACAATGGAATATTACTCAGCCATAAGGAGGAAAGGATATATGGTATTTGCAGGAAAATGGATGGAGCTTGAATGCATTATGTTAGGTGGAATAAGCCAGACCCCAAAAGTCAAGGACATGTGTTTTCTCTCATATGTGGAAGCTAGAGAGAAAAAAAGTGAGGGGGAGAGAGAGTGCGTGTGTGTGTGTGTGTGTGTGTGTGTGTGTGTGTGTGTGTGAAGGGAAGCCGAGCGCAGTGGCGCACATCTGTAATCTCAGCACTTTGGGAGGCTAAGACAGGAGAATCGCGAGTTCAAAGCCAGCCTCAACAACGGCAAGGTGCTAAGTAACTCAGTGAGACCCTGTCTCTACATAAAACACAAAAAAAAATAGGGCTGGGGATGTGGCTCAGTGGTCGAGTGCCCCTGAGTTCAATCCCTGGTACCAAAAAAAATAAAAAAATAAAAAAATAAAAAAAAAAGAAGGGAGACCTGACCTGTATAGTAGAGGAAGGGAGCCAGGGGACAAAGAAGAGCAAGGAAGAGGAGATACTGGGGAATGAAATTTGACTGAATTATGTTATGAATGTGTAACAAGGAAGCCCACTATTATTTACAATTATAATTATAAGGTTTTTTGGTACTGAACCCAGGGCCTTATGCATGCTAAGGACATGCTCCATCACTAAGCTACACCCCCAGCCTTTACTGAAAAATTTTTAAGAAAGGGAGAAACACAATCCTGTGGCGAATGCCCTGAAGGAAAATAGAGATAAGAAGAGAAAAACCAGTTAAGGCCATATTGTAACAGGCCAGGAAAGCAATGATGTGGATCCGAGGGGTATAGTGGGAAATCAAAAGGAGTAGATGATTTGAGAAATATTTAATAGATAAAATAACGAAGACTGGTCAGCTGATTGAGTTTAGGAGGACTGAGAGGGAGAAATTGAGGGGATGGGGAAAGAGTTGGATGATTAGATTGGGTGGTGGCGATTGGGTGGAGGCAGTGTCATTAATTTAGGTAAGAAATTAAAGAGAACTGATCTTGAAAGTAATGGAAAGTTACTTTGGGCTGTTGGGTTTGAGAAACACAACGTGTAGTCCCATTTATGGAAAGAAAGAAAACTGTATAAACTGCCATTACCGTAAGGGCAAGACTCTCCTTTTTGTGGAAGAAAATCAGATCTAAGATCATGAAAGGCGAGTGAACGTCAGCATTGGTCTTTTACGTGGTGTCTAGTTGGAGCAGGAGTAACTTATTAAAAGTGCTTGATAGGGGCTGGGGTTGTGGCTCAGCGGTAGAGCGCTCGCCTAGCACAGGTGAGGCACTGGGTTTGAACCTCAGCACCACATAGAAAACTAAATAAATAAAAATAAAAACATTGTGTCTGCTTATAACTAAATATATATATATATATATTTAAAAGTACTTGATAGGAGTGTCTTAAACCTACAGTTTGCCTGGGAACAATTAAGACAAGTTCAAGTGTGTACCTAAGATGGTGGCAACATATATCCAATCATATTGTTTAAGACAAAACTAAGATCTATACAACAATTGCCACAAACGTCTTCTAATGCAATAGCAATTCAGGAAAAAGAGTCAGGAGTATGGTCATGCACAGAGAGCAGCCTTGATTTTACAAGTCATGGGAAGACACAGTCATCTTTCAGTTACAGGAACAATTCACATATAATGACCCACAGACTAAGGGAAGATCAGGACCCAGCAGGCATCTGGATGGGAAGAGGGATGGAGAAAGGCTTTCGGAGAATCCCGCAGCCTGGAAAGGAACTTGAACACACCAAGGCAGACGAAGGGTGACGTGGAAAAGATTATGTCAGTAAGATGATGGGTTCTTACATGACTTATCGTCATTAACATTAATTTTATCCTCTGAATTTATCTGAGAATATCTATACTTTTTTGGATAATTGATATCCAAGACAGATGAAATTAAAGAGAGACTTTTATCCAGCATAGACATAAAGATACAGTCTCACCTTTTGCTTTCACATTTGAGGATTAAAGGACTTTGATTATCTGATGGGGCTTAGTAAGTGTTGACTCAATGACTTAGGAAAGTCTCCTAATGACTTATGAGGACAAGATAGATTGACTTGGGGCCAAAAGAATGCTCAGGGTGTCACCTGATGACGCTGTGCCAGCCTTCTTGGAGAGTATATTTAACTTTTACTGTTCTGAGAGCTGGCGATAGAGGGGACACAAACAAAGAAGAAACAGGCCTGAGTGATACAAAGTAAAATGACATGAGTTTGGTCATCCGCAATTTTCTAGTCTGTAAAATGGGGATTGTCATTTCATCATTCATTCAACAACTGTTTTATGAGCATCTACCACATGCCAAGCACTCTTCTACCCATTGTATAGAGCTATTTTGAGAATTAAATGAAATAACATAAGTGAAAATGCTTATCATAACATCTAGAATCTATCTGGTGCTGATTATATTTATTTCTCTATCCAAGAGGATTTTTCAACTGCAATAAGATGGGCATTCAAGCCATTATTGGTTTATTTATTTATTTTATATGTTTATTTTAGTCCTGGGGATCTAATCCAAGGACATATTACCACTGAGCCACATCCCCATCCCTTTTTATTTTTTATTTTGAGATAGGGTCTCATTAAGTTGCTGAGGCTGGACTTGAACTTGTGATCCTCCCATCTCAGCTTCCTCAGTCTCTGGGATTACAGGCATGAGCCACCAGCCTAGCTGCCATTAGTGGTTTAGGCCAACAGGGCCAAGACACTTAAAAGTGTTTGTTGTAAATATCAGGGCTTCTTGCAAGGGAAAGAAGAGACTCTGACTCAACTGGGAATCCAAGAATGAAAGACCTTTAATTCAAAACACACTCTGAAGCAGTAGGCAAGGATTTGCCCTGGGAACAGCAAAACAGGTCTAAATCAAGGTTATCTGGGACGCCTGCAGGGGGTGCGCTGAAGCAGCAGCAGTGTTCCAAGTTAAGCCCCATCAGAAAGGTGAATGTACTACCGGGTCTAGAACATTAAGAAAGAACGACAAGGTAGTTTGCTTCTTCAACATGTTCAGAGTCGAGGTGCGTGACAAAATAATTGTTCATCTGCAGCATTTTAAACTGTAAACACTGCAGTGCATCCACAGAACCCTGGGAAGTGAATTTGCAATTCAAAGTAAATATTTTGAATTGACTGAATAAGCGCCCTGACACTTCAGATATTAGTGTTTGCCAGTGCTCCGTGTAATTCACTTTTAAAAGGAAAGGAGGAAAAGCTGACTCAAGCTGCAAAACATGTTTTCTCGCAGGATCACTGATATATTACTTTTGCTTCTGAAGTGAATGGGTTCATTAGCAAATGGCGCAGCATTTTCCATTTCCCTTTTACAAACTGAACTTCAGCCCAGATCCTGGAGAGTCTAATGAGGTTGATCAGAAGTCACAATGGGATGGAATATGCCTGTTCCCCAAAGAGAGAAGGGGAAGATCAAGGTCATTTTGCATGCATGCCCTCAGTGCCAGAAAAGCAATAACAT
Organism: Geosciurus inauris; assembly: GCA_004024805.1. Classification (NCBI taxonomy): domain Eukaryota; kingdom Metazoa; phylum Chordata; class Mammalia; order Rodentia; family Sciuridae; genus Geosciurus; species Geosciurus inauris. Next base: position 41,310 of record PVHX01012300.1, read on the forward strand.
TACTTATTACAATGTGTGACAACTGTAATTACTTATTTACTTTTTCATCTTTTTCAATAGAATATAAGCTCCTCCTGTGCAGGGATTGTGTATTATTAATCACTGTAACCCCAACTGCTTGGAAAGCCACTTAGAGGAGGGGCCCAGTAAACGTTTCATAATAAGTGTATCAATTACTAGAGGGGTATCCAGATTGTCAGTTGGGTAGGATGATGAATGGATCCTGGATTTCTGGCACTAAAGAAAAAATCACCCCAACAATAAAGGAAATGATACACAAGTAAAGGGAGGAAAAGATAGATTGACCTGGGGCCAAAAGAATCACTAAGAAAGAATTTAATCCTGGAATGATAGGGAAGAAGAAAAGTTGAATCACTTTTTTTCATAGTTTTTTCTAATTTTCTAATCCATCCACCCGGGAGGCTAGTCTGAGCCTGTAGTAGAGAAAGCTGCAACTGGATAAACAAGACTATTTTGTGAGATATAAGAATAAGTAAGAGCCAGATATGGTGGTGCATGCCTGTAATCCCAGCTACCCAGGAGGCAGAGGCAAGAAGACTCCAAGTTTAAGGCCAGCCTGGGCAATTTAGCATGACCCTATCTCAAAAGTAAAAAGAAATTCCATTTACTTACTTACTTACTTACTTACTTATTTATTTATTTATTTATTTATTTATGGTAGCAAGGATTGAACTCAGGGGTACTTGACCACTGAGCCACATCCCCAGCCCTATTTTGTGTTTTATGTAAAGACAGGGTCTCACTGAGTTGCTTAGCACCTCGCCATTGCTGAGGCAAGCTTTGAACTTGCGATTCTCCTGTCTCAGCCTTCCAAAGTGCTGGGATTACGGGTGTGTGCCACTGCGCCCAGCTTCAAAAGTAAAAATATTTTAAAGGGCTGAGGTTGTAGCTCAGTGGTTGAGCACTTGCCTGACAAGCATGAGGCCCTGGGTTCAATCCCTAGTACCACAAAACAAATTAATAAATGGATTTTAAAAATTGGGGCTGGGATTGTGGCTCAGTGGTAGAGTGCTTGCCTCGCATGCGTGAGGCACTGGGTTCAATCCTCAGCACCACATAAAAATAAATAAATAAAATAAAGATAATGTGTCCATCTACAGCTAAAAAAATATTTTAAAAAAATTAAGAGCTCCCGCACTTTCTGAGAAGGACAGAAGACCTGTCTATCTCATTCCTGTCCATGGAATAGTAACTCTGAGAGGCAAGGGCTCCATCTGCCTAAGGTAGACAGGGTTATACAGGTTATAACCACTGTGTAGTTATCATTACAACAGTCTCAGCATGGCTACTACCCAGAAGGGAAGGACCCTGGGGAGAGGGTGATGGAGGAGCTTTTGGAGAAGAGTCAATGTGATCTTGTTTGCAGGCTTCACAATGGCAGTGACAAGTTCAGGGGAGCTCATTTGGTAGCTAGGGATTTTGCCAGGAGCCATCTGTGAACTGTGCGTGAACTAAAAGCGACATGGAAGCCATTAGGCAGGAAAGGCTGGTATCTGGGAACTCACAGCGGCAATCTTGCTGGTTTGAGACTGCCCAGTACATGTGATATCCTACCTAGCTCTAAGTTCAACACTGCACTGGAGGAATTGGGGTGACCTGCTGGAGACACATAGCCACACAACCTCTCAGAGATGGGTGTGGCTTGCCAAGATACCAATCAATCTGTTGACTGCAAGACACTGTGAAGCAAGACTCCACCCACAGAAACCTTATCCTGCCTTTGATGTACTCTGCCTTTAATAAAGAACCAGAGCCATTTTTTAGTTGTTCAGCTCCATCTCCTACCAGGACTGGAGAACATATCAGGAGTTCTCCTTTTTAAATCTACTGTCTGGCTCTGGCTCTTATTTCTTTACTAATTATTTCAGACTTTCTTTTTCTCAAGTGGCTCACAACCTTCTGAGCAGGCAACTACCCTGGTGGGTTGCTGGCCACCCCGCAATAAGATTTGGTCAGGTCAGCAGCAATAAGGAACCAGTGGTATAAATCCTTTTGTCCCCAAGACATCCCAGACATGGGACTGACAAGGTCAAATAATAGGAGAACAGTAATCCATCAACCCCTCCAAGCAATGGAGAAAGAGCCCTCCTGAAAGCCCTGCAAATCTATAAGCAGAGAGGAGAGGGCGGCCCGCAGGGCCAGCTTATCAGTCTACAGGGCAACCAGGAGCTGAAGGAGCTGCCTGGGGACAGGATTGCTTTTCTCATCCCTGAGCAATGCTGACCTTAGGGCCTTGGGGAGGAGGTCGTACCACAGGGATAGACAGTAGACAACACAGTTCTTTCCATTCTAATGGCCAGGGAAGCTTGAGTGCATGAGCATGCTCTCTATTAACTGCATGAAAACCAGCTGCCAGGCTCACTTGCACAGGGATATCCCCTGGTACATGATTAGCACAGACATCTGAAATTCCAAGCTTGCAATTCATATAGCTGCCAAAGTGGAGTGTACTGGAGAGGAGGGACCAGCTTACTGTGTACCACAAAAGACTGATTTTGTAGATTATTGCACCTTGTTCTCCTCAATTAGTAAAGACTGTTTTAGTCAGTTTTTGTGTCATTGTATATCTGCCAAGAACAATTTAGAGGAGGAAAAGTTTATTTTGGCTTATAGTTTTGGAGATTCAGTCCATGGTCAGCCAACTCCATAGGTCTGGGTTCAAGGTGAGGTAGAATATCATGGCAGAAAGGCATGGTTGCAAAGTGGCTTCTACAACTCCAACCATCACATCTTTGCCTAACAACATCACAAGGCAGGAAACAGGGACGCCAGGACAGTGAGAGAGTGCCTCTATTTTACCAAGAAGAAAACATCCTTCCTCAGGCCCCAGCACAATATGCTCTCAATATGTAGTATGACAGGACCACAGGGCCCCTTCCAGTGAAGGGCACTGGGGAAAAAGCACCTGGTTCTGTGACTGCTGTGGTTGACAGTAGACATAGAGAAAGAGGTAGGAATGTAGTATGACAGGACCACAGGGCCCCTTCCAGTGAAGGGCACTGGGGAAAAAGCACCTGGTTCTGTGACTGCTGTGGTTGACAGTAGACATAGAGAAAGAGGTAGGAATGGGGGGGGGCATAATGGAATTTTAATAAAGGAATGGAATTTTAAAAAATATAAGGACTGGGAGTGTTGCTTAGTGGAAGAGCATGTGCTTAGCATGCACAAGGCCCTGGGTTCAATCCCAGCATCAAAAAAAAAAGTAAAGAAATGAGAATAAGTAGGTCAGACGGCAAAGATTAAGAGATTAACAACCACCTCAAATTTTCTCAGACCTGTAAGCAAAACAGCCAGTGTTTCTGATGAGTCAAGTTATGTATGTCATTTCAAAATGCCCCATAAGCTCTAATATCTACTTCTTTAAAAAAAAAAAAAAGCTTAGCTTATCATTCAAGGCTGACTAAAGCTTAAATCTAAGAACTAAAGCTTTTGAAGCCTTGTGGTTTTAGAAGATCACCTGTGGGTGGTAAAGTTTAGGGACAAACCCAGGGGAAAGTCATAGCAGGCCTGGGGGAATTCCTTCTCTAACATCTACCCCACCCCACCCCCCACACTATGCGCCTATCCCTGCCACCCAGCAGAGTTGGGAGCTGAGTTTTCAATTTTGCATCTTTAATTACACATCCCCGGAAGCAGAAATATGAGGGGCAAGGCTATGATCAAATGGTAATGCTACAAAAGCAATTAATTAAGAAGGCTGACCATTGTGTGAATAGAGTATTGCTATTTCCAAATAAAGACTAATAAGGTGAACATCTTATATGTTTAAGAACATAGACTATATTATTATGCTATAAGGCCATATGATTGATAAGCAATCACATATATAACTAGTGTTCCTTTTCTATATGAAAAATCATACTGTAACAGCTCTGTCTTCTCACTTCAGGTCCTCCTCATATTATAATCATGGCAAAGAGCACAAGGGTGAGCAGGACTAGGTGGGAACCTCCCCCCATCCCCCTCCCCCAGACCTCAGGAAAGCAGAGGACACATGAACTTTGCATTATTGGTGATTGCTAGTCTTGGTTTAGAGAAGGAGAAAAGAGAACAAAGTACTGAGGGTAAGAAAAGGGAATGTTCTTGCTGAAGTAGGAATAGGATAAAGATGTAGGAGGGATTTATTGAAAAAATATGGTAGGAAGGGGGTTCTGGTTAGGTAGGTAGAATTAGGCTTTTGCAGAAGAGGAACCTTAAAAAAAAAAAAACATGCAGCTAGGTGTGGTGGCACACAATTAAGTGGTCTATAATCCCAGGGACTCAGGAGGCTGAGGCAAGAGGATCAAAGAGTTCAAGGCCAGCCTCTGCAACTTAGCAAGACCCTGTATCAAATAAAAAAAATGAAATGGGCTGGGGATGTAGCTCAGTGGTAGAACACCCCTGAGTTCAATCTCCAATCCCCCCACCAACTTACTACTTAAAACACTTAAGCGGATTTCTTATGGAGGGTTTCAAGGGTAACTGAAAATTTACCTCTTTTCATCTCCCACTCTCTTTCAACACCCCCGCCAAACATCTATGGTTCTCTAAATTCCTTAACCAGGGTGTAAGGATTTTTATTCTACAATTAGAGACAAAGCTTGACAAGCAAACCAGCTGGCTAAGGCGACATAAACCTCTTTCTCACTGAAGGTTAATGGCTGAATGTGGATCCTTTGCTATTTGGATAGAAAGAGAATGGAGAATGGGAGGCCTCGGCATGGGAAGGCTTTCCAGAGAAGAAGAGGAAGCACATTAAATGAGAATAAAACGAACAATATTTATTAAGCATTTCTGTGTCATGTTCTCTGTGCTTTCCATGAATTAACTCATTCAATCTCTACAGCACCCTGTTTGATACTATTACTAATACCCATTTTACAGAGGAAGAAACAAAGTCACAGACAGGGGAGTTAACTTGCCCAAGGTGATAGTGGTAGGGCCCACATTTGAATTCTGGCATGTCTAGTCCAGTAGTCTACATGTTTAGCCACAGATCAAAAGACTGACTCAGAGAGAAGATAACACAAGAGACAGACTTCCACCTGTGGACAACGTGGCCTCAGGTCAGCCTGGTTACCTCTGTGTGTTAAGAACAGGAGGAGCTCCAGGCAGAGGCATCCTAGGTTAGTCAGCTCTTCTGCTACCCAGAAGATACAATGGTCTGATATATGCAATATGTTTTCAGACATGAACCAGGCCAAACTTGTAGAAAACACCATGATTAGGCAGTGATATCTAAATTGACAGAAGTGGTAGAATTTTCTTCTATAGCTTCTCTTGGTTCAGGTGCCAGATCACCCTTTCATGCAACAGTTGTTCTACTATGGCTACCTGTGGACTCTTCTAGACTTATAATGTGTAGCTCCAATGGACAATGACCGACTGATAGACTTGGGAGATGTTCATGTTGTCTGGGACTGTTCGAATATTTAGAGATAAAAATTCCTAATTCAAAATAAGGATCTTTAAGCCAGGACTTTGAAAGTAGCTGCTTATCAAAAAAGATAGAAAGCTCTGGGCCCTCTCCAAGGAAATCTTTAACCTAATAGCAAACACTATGCTTTAGCATTTAATTCCAATGAGAGTAATCTAACTGATATCACCAAGGGCAAAACCAATTGCAAAGTTTTTCTGTGTGTGTTTTTTTTTTAAATAATGATTTACAAAAAGATGTGGAAAAGAGGATGCCTGAGACAAGTCAAATGCAGGGGAAGAGTCACCTCAGCTATAGATATGATCAAGGACCAGTGGACACAAAAAGAAGTAGAAAGCCAATTTTTTTAAAAAAGGGAGAATGTGTCTGATCAATCCACCCACACACAATCTAATGAAATGTCCTTCTCTTGTTTATTGGCATCGGGATAGTAGATACCAATTGATGTCTTCAAATAAATGAAACAAAACGCAGAAGGGCAATCGCAGTATTTTTAGTAGATTCAGTTATTCAACTCAATAATTTAACCTGGTATTCGTGTCGTCTAAAGGACAGAATACTACCTAGGGGCAGGCAGTCATGCTTCCCTAGACCTGAGAAAGGAAGCAATCCTTGCAAGCTAATACATAAACACAGCCAGTGAGAACCAAGGTGAAGTTCAAGATCAGAAACGGGGCAGGTGAAAACGGTTTACAGAAGGAAGGCAACTGAATGACAAAAAGAAAGTGGCAGGTGGTCAAGACCATACCAGATAAGCATAAAGGAACCACAAATTTAAAAAAAGAAAAAGAAGGAAAGAAACTGCAGACTATTTTTCTTTGTCTTGCAATAAGTCAAACAACCCCATGAAAAACTACTATGAGTTTCAGTAATTTTGACTATAAGAACTTTGGCTTTATGATCTGCTATAGTTTGGATTTTGAATGGCCCCAAAGACCCACATGTTAAAGTCTTGGGCACTGCCTGTGGCACTCTTGGGAGGTTGCAGGAGTGGGGTCAAGTGGAAGGCTTTTGGAGGCATGCCCTTGAAGGGATTATTGGGATCCTGGCCCCTTCCTGTCTATTTTTGCTTTACGGCTGCAATGAGATAAACAGGTCTCTTCCACTATGCATGCCCACCATGATGTACACACAGGAGGCCTAAAGTGATGGGGCCGAGTGAATATGGACTGAAATCTCTGAAACCAGGAGCCTCTATAAACCTTTCCTCCTTGTAAGTTTATTGTCTCAGGTGTTTTATCACAGTGATGGAAAGCTAACACCTCATCCTAGGCCTCCCTTTTTTTTTTTTTTTTTTTTAAATATTGTTTTAGTTGTAGATGGACACAATGTCTCCATTTTATTGCTTTGTATGTGGTGCTGAGGATCGAACCCAGGGCCTCATGCATGTGAGGCAAGCGCTCTACCACTGAGCTACAATCCCAGCCCCTAGGCCTCCCTTTTGTCATCATTTCCTCATAGCTACAAGTGTCATCTCTTTAAGTACCCAAAGGACCATCTACTCCTCACCAAAAGGAAAATAATGATGTAGGCTCTTAGTGTAAAACTAAAGTAAGGCAAAACCTTTCCAGGAGTATTTGAAAACTTGATTTGAAATGAGGAACAAAAAATCAGGTTGCACACTGGTGACTGAGTTATAAGAACCTTCTTGATGTCCTCTCAAATCTCACTGAAGGTACTTTTTGTGGTTTTCCCTACCTTCCTTAGTCCCAGTTTTGATGACAGTGATCTAGTTTACAAACACATCTTCACATTTTCTTTGCTTGGATTGAAAACATTTCCATTCACTAAAGAACAGTAAGATTGGTGTAAGGAAAAGATTCTTTAGGTAAAATCATGCTCTGATATTTTGCTATGTCCAATCTGTGATAAGGCCATTGGAGACCCACTTTTGAGAACTAAAGTATCAGGAAGACCCATAGTAATTTCAAATCCCATTTCATGTGGAAATATTCACACATTTACTAGGAATAAGAGCATTTACTAGGTGCTCCAAATGTCTATGCCAGCGCTTAGTTTCAGGAGGTGAAGGACGGCTTCCTGGTTCATGCTCCTTCAGCTGCCCCACCCTGCTCTGGGCTCAATAGAAGGAAGGGTGGAGTAGTACAGAGTTTTGACAGTGTTCCAGTTCTCTGCACCCGAGTATTTACTGAAACAGCCAGGTAATTCTTTAGAGAGACCAGGCCTAAAACTCTAAAAGCTGGCAGAGAGACAGGAGGTGAAAGAAATGCCCCTGTTTGGTAATGTGTTCACTGTGCCTATCACAAATGCAAAAGCAACAATGCAGAAATATGGGAATTGTCCTTAAATCTTCTTCCAACTAATCACCCATTTGAAAAATTAACTTCATTTCGGGAAACCAGCCATGCAGCTTCCACCCAGGCACTCCTGGGTCTGCAGGCAGCTATTTCCTCAGCTCGCAATAGCCTCTTGTCTCATCTAAGGCCTACCTTTTCTTCTGATTCCTCTCCAGGCCTCTCCACATCCCACTTCCTGGGTTAAGCTTCTCCCAGGGGTGTCACCCCACTGCTATCCCTTTGTTCTTCCACCTCCCACGCCATGCACTTGGGAGTCATCTTGACATTTATCTGCTTATCCCTTCAGCTCCTCAGCCCCACCACTGGGCCTTGCAAGTACTAGCCAACCTTCACTGCCTGTGCCCACAAACCGAGATAAGTGATTCCCCTAGAGCAGTGTAGGCGTGCCTGTCTCAAGTTCATGTCTGTGTGATTTTTAAACTCAAATGAAAAGTTTTCCATGGTTGAGCCTTTTGAAATGTGGTAAAGCCTTCATGTGTAATTGTTTTCAAGTATCATACATTTTACCAGGAGGGATCAGGAACAGCGCTGAAGGACAGCAGGTAAACGGAATGACAATTAACTGCGGAAAATAAGAGGACTGTTTACCCAATCAAAAACCCCCACTGGTGTGATCAACTTGTCTGGTTGGCTTGAGATAATCCTGGGTTTTAGACTGAGAGTCCCAGGTCCTGGGGTAACCCTGAAGTCTCAGGGAAACAGGGAAGGTTGCTTACTTTACCAGCTGGCCGCTAAGCATCTTGACAAGAAGCAAAGGCAAGTTTTAGATAATGGACTGAACCCTCTTTATCCTCTCTCACCTTAGTCCCAGGGCCTCCGCCTCACCAAGGATGTTGTTCTACTCTCCATCAACAAGTTCAGGAGCCGGTAGCAATGCCCAGAGTCCCTGCAGGAGCCCTGGATTTATTAAACTCTCCACTTCAGAAGCAATCTCAGGAGTAGGAGGACAAATGGTCAAGGGAAAAGGCTTTAAAGGGAGTTCTCACAAAACAGAAACTAAAAGGAATATTCTGAACTGCAAACAGTGACCTTTTTGGCATTATTCCCAAAAGGAAAGTTGAAGGCAGAGCTCAGGAAGGCAAAGGTCCAGGATCCACAGGAATGCTCACTTCCACTGAGCATACCACATCAGGCCTGCCCATTGCAGAGCTGGAGCATCTGTTTTGATCATGTTCTTCTCTGCCATAAGTAACGAGATGGACAGGGAGACTCCAGTCTAAGACAATGAGTGCATTCTGAATGCTACAGCAGAAGGGAGTCACACGTTGTAAGCATCTCAATATCTCTTACATCATTCTGAAAAGCAAAATGATCCTGAAATGAGCATAACAATAAGTATAACGACCTCATTAACAACGGCACACAAAACCCAATTAGGGTTCTAGAGTTGGTGTCATGATGAGGCTCTTTTTCCATAATAAAACGACTTAACAAAGTTAAGCATTTTTATCTTTGTGGTAAATAACAGTAATTCAGGAGGGGGAAGCATAATAAGGAAATGAAAATTCTAATGCTTATATCTCTGTATGTCATTCAAAATGAAGATTGATTTGATTAAGTGTAGACTCCTGTGAATAAATGTGCAACTGGAATAGGAGTTGAAATTTAGAGGAAACAGTGCAGAGATAGAATTTTACCACCAGGGGGTATTCTTTCCTCTTCCGTATTGTTGGCAAGTTTATATAACCATGAACCAAACCTGAACCAACCTTACTAAAAATGGCCAGGCCAGATCCCATCAAAGTGACTTAATTTCCATTATTTTCACAAATTTTCTCTTGTCCTCCTATTTTAGAGAGGACAAGAGACAATTTTCCTTCAATGAGAGAATCATGCTGGCAGTGAGCCAACCTATACCAACTATAGGAAACAGCCATCAGAACACCCACCAGAATGAAGAAAGAAGTTAGTTCAGGTAGCACTTTCTGATTACCTCCAGCAGAGCAGGAGTTTCAAGTAAGTGAGAACTCAACAGCTGGAAGGGAAGAGCAGAGGTGGGGGATTCAGGAGCAGCAAAAGTTCCTGCTTGAATTTTGTCTAAACTGATTTACACATGAAAAAGGTCAATGCCTCATTAGAGACCAGAAGGGACTAGGAAAGTTACCAGAGAGATTTTGACAGCTTCCAGAGAGGGCCTGGGAATCTGTCCCAGCCCATTAGTATACCAAGTTTAGAAAGCAACACCCTAGAAATGTGCCCCAGGGAGATGCCCAAGGGAGTCAGTTTGAATCCTGCCAAATGCTTACTCTAGAAAAAGAAAGACTTTGTCCTCACTGCCAAAAGCCCTGTCAGGGAGGAAGGCCATGAAGTTGAGAAATATGGGATATTAGGTCACCTGCCTAAGTGAAAGAAATTCAATGAACTTAAACTTCAAGTCAATAAATAGTTTCCTTTTTTTTTTTTTTAATGACCAAAATACTTGTTCATTGCAAAAACTTCAAACAATATAGAGCTTAAAGTAAAAAGTAAAGGACTATCTTCTCACAGCCAGCCCTCTTGCCTTAGGTCCATACACCAGAAATACTCCTGTTGATAATTTGCTTCCTTTCTCTGTGAATTACAAAACAATTTTTTTTGACCAGTCTGTTTGGTTCTCCATTTATTCCATGCATCTATTAATCATTCATTTGGTTTCTGGGGAAAAAATTTAAAATATATGTTTTTCTACATGAGTTTTTCATTCACTATTATCATTGAATTTTTCCAAATGTCTCTGATTCTTTTTAATGGTGATATAATATTAAATCATATAGATATTCTATAGCTTTAGTCAGTGCACTATTGATGGACATATATAGTTTTTCCCATTTCTTTTTCTATTTCAAAAATGCTGTAATAAAATTCTTAATTAAAAGAAGTAGTTCTCTTTTGGTACCAGGAATTGAATCCAGGAGCACTTAACCACTGACCCACATCCCCAGCCTCTTTTTTGTATTTTATTAGAGTCAGGGTCTCACTGAGTTGCTTAGGGCCTCGCTTTTGCTGAGGCTGGCTTTGAACTCAGGATCCTCCTGCCTCCGTTTCCCAAGCTGCTGGGATTATAGGCATGCACCACTGCACCCAGCTTAAAAGGAGTAGTTCTTAATGGATATGTTGTGTTAAGAATCAAGCCTTGTGCTAAGCCTACCAAAGAATATTAATAGGAGTAAAACATATTCTCTGCCTTCTTTGGGTTTAGTCTCTTGTGTGGGATAACTATAAAAAACTAACATATAAATGACTTAAATTTTTAAAAAATGACTTAAATACTGAAGAGTTGAACAAATAACATAGCTTCCCAGGTAGGAAAGAGATAGGTGTTCTGTACAAGAGTTGAGATTAAGCAAGATTTCACTGAACTGATCTTTCTGTGCAGGGAGTTGCTTCGGTATGTCTGATGTGGGGAAGCTGAGGTGGAAGACTGTAGGAAAACCCTTAACAAAGTCATCCTGTTTATCATGCATGGGAACAAAGGCTTCTACAAGTTTTGCTGTTTGAATTTCCTTTAACAAATATAATTTTAGAATGATCTGGGAATACTCTGTCCTCCTAAACTTGTTTTTCTGGGTTTGATTTATGCGATATGCTCTCCAAATCAAGAATGCTATAAAGTACTAAATTATTCATGTTACCTCCAGTATGATTGTCCAGAGAAAACCATTGTATTGGTACACAAAATCCAACAGTGTGATTTAAACAGAGAACATATGAAATCACTTGCCTGTGATAGCAAATCTCTTTGAGTCAGAACTTTCCAGCAATCATGTAAACATGCTGAAAGGAGAGTTTTTATTTTTAAGCAATCTTAATTAGCAGGTCTTTTTCTTATTAACATCTTCAAAGTGCTTTGAGCTCCTCCTCAGATGAAAGGTCCTGTGTGAGGACAAATTATTATTATGCTCACAAAATGCACACACTAAGTGCAGGAAAAGTGCAAACAGTTTAACTGCACAGCCTGCCATGCGCTTGAGATGCTTTGATCTGCCAATATAGCCATCAATTATTCTAGATCTTTTACTCTCTAAATGTATGCATCAAAGCATTCCCATGTACATACCTTATAAACCCAGTTGTTTATTTCAAAATAGTTCCTCTGAATTAACCCTTGTTTCCTTTTTCTTTTGATGAGAGCTGCTAGTTCAGCTTTATTCCCTCCCTCTTAGGCAGAAGGTATATGTACACTTGGGCTCAAAATGGAAAACAATCTATTTTTTCTCTACAAAGATAGTCATGATATTTTAAAAAAATGTGCATTAATAAAGATTCTTTGATGGGGCTGAGGGTGTAGCTCAGTGGTAGAGTGCTTGCCTAGCATGCGTGAGGCACTGGGTTCGATCCTCAGCACCACATATGAATAATGAATAAAATAAAGATCCATCAACGACTAAAAAAAAAATTAAAAAATGATTCTTTGATGACCTGAGAAATTTATGATATGAGTTAAAAAAGCATAATGCAAAAATTTATAGAGTTTTATCACAACTGTAATACATGAACAATTAAATACAACTCTGCCTCACTAACCTGAATGCTTTACTCTGTGATATGCTTTAATCTTCACTATGAGATGAATATTATTATCCTTCCTTTGGAGGCTCAAAAAAAATGAAGGCTCAGTTGGGTGTGGTGGCATGCACCTGTAATCCCAACAGCTTGGGAGGCTGAGGCAGGAGGATCTCAAGTTTGAGGCCAGCCTTAGCAACTTAGCAAGACCCTGTCTCAAACAAACAAATAAACAAAAAAACAAAAACAAAAACAAAAACCTCAGACTCAGAAAGATTAAGTAACTAGGCCACAATCACATAGCCAATGAATGGTAAGGCTGATGGGGTTCTGTCTGGCCACGATTTTCCCATGTAGGAAGCTTGGGGTAACTTCCCCCCTTCTTTTTTATACTTCTACATTTTTTAAAGGATAAACAAAACTGACATAGTAACTACGCAAATTAAATAAAATTAAGAAAGAGGCTAAGTAGCTCTTTTATGTATGGGCGTATTGGCTCGAGATGAATGTACGTAACCCATCATTAAGCTCAGAGTCTCCAGGCGTCTGGGGCCTTATCTTTAAAATGAGGAGCTCAACTGAGAGAACTCAAAGGCACCTTTTAGTTTTAACTGTACTCTTGTTCCTTAGTTTCTGATCATGCTCCAGAGAGGGCATTTTTCTTCAGCAGTGAGTTGATTCCAGTTCCCTGAATTTGCTCAAAGAGCTCTGTTAAGTACCAAAGGAAGAACTGTAGAACTGACTGTGATTCATCAATGTCAGAGAAAAGACTACTTTTGGAATATTGAATGAATATTAATTAATGTAAAAGTCTTACATAATTATTAAATTAGGATCATGAGTAAAGAATACACAAATTTTTAAACTTTTTATTTCATTGTATATGTTTAAGGCGTACATAATGTTTTGATATATATGTAGTGAAAATTCTGCTGAAGCCAAGCAAATTAACACAGCCAGCATCTCACTTAGTTACCCATTTGTGCGTGTGTGTGTGTGTGTGTGTGTGTGTGTGTGTGGCAAGAGTACCTAAAATCTACTCTTTGAAAACTTTGCCCTCTACCATGCAATATTACTAAGTATAGCCCTGGTGCATTAGATCTCTGGACTTGTTCATCCTACATATTTGCTACTTTGTTTTCTTTCACCTACATCTCCCCATTTGGCACATTTCTCTGGTCCAATTTCAGAATAAAAGACAAGAAGTTGCAGTGGGAATCAGAACTATTTTTCTGACCAGGGTTTAGTTTGGACACGTCTGGAATATGAGAGTGAGAAACCCTTTGAGTCAACAGGGAGAGTGGGTGTTTCCAGTTGAGAGCAGCATTTGATCTTTTCTTGGAAAATAAGTACCTGTAGTACAAAGGGAAGGCTGCTCATCCCCAGAAGGGCAAGTTCTTGCACAGGAAGCACATAGCACCAACCATGAAGAAAGGACAGGGCTCTCTGTGTGGCTATAAATATTAAGATGTCTGGGAAGCATGAAGCATTTTTATTTCTGGCCACTGAGCATTACATTTATTTATTATTTCTATTTCTGAGAGTAGACTAGTCCTGTTTGGAACTTTTGCATTTCCAGTGTTGGAGTTGTTGACGCAGTGAAATGTAATGATACAATAGGTGTCCAATAAACATCAGCTTGATAAAGAAAGAAAAGGGATATTTAAACTTTAATTAGAAGTACAGGTTTAATTTTGGGGATAAGGCTCAGGAACAGTATCCTCTCTTTGAATAGTACCTAGAATTCCACCTTCTTCAGAAGAAACTTCACATACACCATCAATCTTTAAAAATTTTCCATACTACATGGATCAAAGGGTTTACATATCAAAAATAATTTAGTATAAAATACTAAATACAGGAATGAAATCTACCAAACATGTTATGTCCACAATTAATTCCACATTTGTACACATATATAAATATATGTGTATATATATCATTATAATGTGGTAATTTGAATAATAATAATAATAATTTAAATAAAAATAACAATAATAGATCAGTGAAGTAGGGCAAGCAGATGGGGAGAGAAAGGGAATATAATAGGGAATGAAATTGAAATTATATGCGTGTAAAATATGGCATTATGAATTCCACTATTATATTTACTTATAACACACCAATAAAAAATTAAAATATTTTAAAAAATACCAAATACTTGAAGGGGGGAAAAATACCAATCCTGAAGTGGAAAAGGCCTTTATACTATTACGACAAATTCAGAAGTTATAAAAGAGAACAGATAAAGTTTATATAATAATCAAAAACTTTGGCAAAACAACAACAAAATACACACATACAAGAAAAATAAAAGATCGGGAACAAACAGATAAAAGTGATTTGCAAACAGCATTGAGATCAAGAGCTAATCTACCAACATGGAAACAATACAAGAAAGATGGATAATGTAATAGGAAAGAGCAAAGAAAATGACCTGAGAGCTTACAGAAAATGAAGGACACAGCTCTTAAGCCTCAGATGCAGGGACTAACTCCTAATCAGAGAAAATGAATGATACAATTATACTATTCTTTTGGTCTCCCCATCAGATTGGCAAAAATCTACAAGTATGATAACATGCTTGGCAGTTGAGACCTGGGGAAGGGAAGACGTGCATTAGGATGGGAGGAAGACTTGGTACAAGTTCTAGGAGAAATAATTTGGCAATATCGATCCAAGTCACAAGTGCATAGAGCCAGAGGGAGAGTTAACACCAAACTCCTACCACATATGCTTCAAGCCCACACACTTGCATCATCCCTTTCAAGGCCCTGGCAGGCGCCACGACAATATTTCAGCATGTTCTATGCTTTTGAAAACGTCACAAAAGATAATTTAATAATCATGATTGATTAAAACCACTGCTATCTTTAAATCTGGATGTCTCCTCCGTCACACTTGCTCCAGTAAAATGTGGTAATGGAGAGGCAATGGAAACTTTGGGCATTTGGCTAAAGAGAACTGACTTAAAGCTAACATTAAGATTGGCTGTAGTAGGACTCATTTATATGGGGTGCAGTTGCTGCCCATGTATGGCCAGCAATCATATTAAAATATGAATATGTCCTAGAGTGCTTGATACCAGAATTATGTAGGCAGTAGAAAAGAAACAAGGTTTGAGACACATAGAGTCAGAAGTCAATCTGAAGGAGATTACTTTAGTGTTAGACATGCAAGATTATTAACAGAATGTTTGTTTTTTACAGGTATCTGGTCAAAATCAATGTTTTATCCTATTGCAGATGTTTAGCAATTATAAATGTACCATACATTTTATTATTATTATTATTATTATTTTGGTACTGGGTACTGAACCTAAAGGTGCTTAACCACTAAGCCACATCCTTAGTCCTTTTTATGTTTTATTTTGAGACGAGTCTTGCTAAGTTGCTGAGGCTGGCTTTGAACTTGTGGTCCTCCTGAATGGCTGGGATGACAGATGTGCACCACCATACCTGGCAACATTTATAATTTTTAATGAGAATTATGTGAAATAGAATTTATTTAAATTTCTGGTTTGTAGGACACAAATCTATAGCAGCACTTTACATAGCAAACATGTCTGTGAAATGGAATGCTTTATGCATCTCAGTTACCAATAATAAATACTTTCAATTACACTAAAGAAAAAGCTGAATCATCTTTCTACTTTTTCTTTTTAAAGTGATATTACAGAATTATGGTCACATGAATTGGCAATTGAAGGGCACGTAGTCAAAAAAGATAAGAGAAAAAGGCATTTTTACCAATGAGCTATCTGTATGTCAGTGGCTTTCTGTTATTTTTTTTCAGAATTCTGTGATGCTCAGGATAGTTGTCAGCTTTTGAAAATTAGAAATTTATTGTAATTTCCTTTTAATTTTACCTTCTAAATAGCTTCTTCATCATCATCACCCTAGTCCAAGCCATCACTTTCTCACTAAGTTTTTCACCAAGTTATGCTGGGTATGGTGGTACACACCTGTAGTCCCCATGACTCTGGAGGCTATGGCAGGATTGCAATTTCAAGGCCAGCCTGGGCAACTAAGAGAAACCTTGTCTCAAAATTAAATTAAAAGCACTGGGAATGTAACTCAGTGGTAAAGAATCCTTGAGTTCTCTCTCACATAGGAAAAGAAAAAAGAAACAGATTTGCATAAAATGGGCAAAGAATCTGAATAGACATTTCTGAGACACACAAATGACCAAAAAGTACATAAAAAATTGCCCAAACATCATTAGTCATTAGAGAAACACAAATTAAAATCACACTGAGATATCATCTCACATCCATTAGAATGGCTATTGTGAAAAAATGAAAGATAACTAGTACTGGCAATGATATGGAGAAAAGGAAACCCTTGTATGCTGTTGGTAAATTAGTACAGTCATTATAGAAAGAGTATGGAAGGGGGCTGGGATTGTAGCTCAGCGGTAGAGCGCTTGCCTCGCATGCGTGAGGCCCTGGGTTCGATCCTCAGCACCACATACAAAGCAATAAAATAAAGGCATTGTGTCCATCTACAACTAAAAAAATATTAAAAAAAAAAAAGAGTATGGAAGGCCCTCAAAAAACTAGATACAGAACTACCATATGATCCAGATATCATTACTGAATATATATCCAAAGGAAAGAAATCTCTATATTAAAAAAAATCTTGCCACTCCCAAGTTTATTGCAACGTTATTCACAATAGTCCAAGGCATGTCTACCAATGGATGAAAAGATAAAGAAAAGGTGGTATATATCCAACATGGAATACTATTCAGCCTTAAAAAAGATGAAATCCTATCACTGGTGACAACATGGATGAATCTGGAGGACATTTTCTAAGTGAAGTAAGACAAGCACAGAAAGGCAAAAATCTCATGATCATGTGCACAATCTAACACAGTTGAACTTATAAAACAAGATAGTGAATGGTGGTTAGTAGGGGATGAGGGAGGAAAAGTAATTGGGGGTAGACATTGATAAAAGGGTGCAGAATTTAGACAGGAGAAATGAGTTCCTGAGATTTACCGTACAACATGTACTCTTGAAATTTGGAGAGTAATTTGGTGTTCTCACCTTGGAAAAATAAGTATGTGAAGTAATGCATATGTCATTTAGCCATTCCACAGTGTATACAGATTTCAAAATGTGTTCTACACTATAAATACATATAATCTTTGTCATTTAAAAGAAAAGCCTAGGGCAATACCCTGTAACTTGCCTTCCTGCACTCCTGCAGTTCTCCACATTGCATTCCATACACTGCGGGACCTTTTTTTTTCTTTTAGTTCTATTTTGGTGTTAATTGGAACATAACAATTGTGCATGTGTATGGGGCACAGTGTGATGTTTCGGTACATTTGTACAATGAATAATGGTCAAATAAGGGTGTTAGGCAAATCCCTCGCCTCAAATGTTTACCATTTCTCTTTTTTTAAATTTTGGTACTGAAGATTGAACCCAGGGGCACTCGACCACTGAGCCACATCCCCAGCCCTATTTTGTGTTTTATGTAGAGACAGGGTCTCACTGAGTTGCTTAGCGCCTCGCCATTGCTGAGGCTGTTTTTGAACTCGCGATTCTCCTGTCTCAGCCTCCCTAAGTGCTGGGATTACAGGCTTGTGCCACCGTGCCTGGCAAATGTCGATCATTTCTTTGTGGTGAGAACATTAAAAACCCTGTTTACTTTTTTCAACATATACAATATAATATTAACTATTGCCACTGTAGTGTACAATGGAACACCAGAGCTTATGGCTCCTATATAACTGTGATTTTGCACCTGTTGACTAGACTGTCCCCATTCTTCCCTCCCTCCCACTCTCCTAGCTTCTACCCTTGACTTCTACCCGATTCACATGTTTTTAGATTCCATATATGAGTGAGATCCTGCAGTGTTCGTCTCTCCGTGCCTGGCTTACTTCATTTAACACAGCGTCCTCCAGGTTCATTCATATTGCCACGAATGAAAGGATTCCATCCCTTGGTTTTCAATTAATAAATAGTATTCCATAGTGTCTATATGCCACCTTTATCCATTTATCAATCAGTGGGCACCTCGGTTGATTTGGTCTTGGCTATTGTGAATAACGCTGCAATGAACTTGGAGAACAGATAGCTCTTCAACTTACTGCTATCCTTGCGTTTGGATGAGTACCCAGGAGGAGGGTTGTTGGATCTACAGTGAGATGGTTTTTTTTAATACTGGGAATTGAACCCAGGGCCTAATGCATGCCAAGCTCTCTACCTTTGGGCTATACCTCCAGTCCTGAGAATGGGATAAAAGATTAATCTAGTTATACCTCAAATGCACACAATCCTCAAGATTCTTCCCCTCAAGACCTCCCATTGCTTACAGGGATTAAAGGATTAAAGAAC
>PVHX01012301.1:0-59902 GCA_004024805.1 Geosciurus inauris
ACGCTTGTAATCCCAGCACTCAGGGAGGCTGAGACAGGAGAATCGCGAGTTCAAAGCCAGCCTCAGCAATGGCGAGGTGCTAAGCAACTCAGTGAGACCCTGTCTCTACATAAAACACAAAATAGGGCTGGGGATGGGGCTTAGTGGTCGAGTGCCCCTGAGTTCAATCCCCAGTACCAAAAAAAAAAAAAAAAAAAAACCAAGGTGGATGGAGGTACCGCCATCTTGGGAGGCTCTCCCACCACGAGCTCTAATACCTGAGTGGATTATCCTTCCCCAGCAGAATCCCCAAAGCGTGAATTATTTTTCTTACATACTTACTCCTCCGTTTCTCACACAGTTGGACTGTCTTAATTTGGCAGTTGCCGCCTTTCCAGTTGTGTCCTGCCACACTCCAAGCTCAGGCCTATCCCAAACCCCCTAGGCGCAATGCCTCCTTGACTGGGCTCACTGTGCCTCAACCTGGAATGCCCTATCCCACCATCCCTCTTTTTGCTGTTGGATGTCTTGGTCAGAATGATTAGAATAATTGGGAAGAACAAGAAGTGTTTTCCTTGGTGCCTGACAATGGCTCAATAAAGCCAAGTGCCCTCCTCACCACCTTGCACAAATAGCATGGTGCCACGTATTTTCACCAGAGAGGAGGGACCAGAAGTAGGAGTGATTGCAGCCACCCCGGGAACTGGGAACTATGAGGTTACCAATAGACCCTCTCGGTCAGAGGAGCCTCTCCTGTGCGGCCAGATCCCAGCACAGCCTTTGTCACAAGCATTGTTGAAGCTGTCTTTGGTGTGTCTGATAGGAACCTCCTCTTCCATCTGTGCCTAAGTCACCTACAGGTGCTACAGACTCAGCTGCTCAGGCAGTCAGGTTAAGTGCAAGCGATGGTGCAGCCCCAGCAGTTCAGGTGGCAAAGGAGTGATGACGCCAGCGGAGTGGAGAGCAGCCACCTTCCGTTTCATTTGGCAGGCCAGGCGAGCACTGCGTCACGGAGCCTCACCCCAGCCTGACAGCATCTGTCTAGGGGGCAGACTGTCCTAAGCGCTGCCACGGTTCCCCTCACAGGAAGGTGGGCCCTGCTGCCGTGTCTTCACAATTTTCCAGAGCATCCGAGGAACCCAGATTTTTAAATGAAATCTCCTGATTTCATCAACAAATCAAAATTCTTTACATGTTCTGCAGGCAACCAAAACCCATCTAGAGATCAGATCTCGCCTGAGGGTGAGTTTGCTTACCATCACGAATGCCTAGCATGTGCCAGGCGAATGAAGCATGGCTGTGGCCCCTGAGAAACAGGACAAGGAGGAGCTGTCCATACGAACACACTGTGGCAGCCAGGGAGATGAGGGGTCATCTGGACAGGGTGCCACAGCAGAAAGAGTTCTATTACCTCGCATCTCCTTCAGGGCCCTCTAAGTAATCACCCAGGCTGCAAGCACAGATCTGGTGCTCACAGAAACCACAAGGAGAGGACCCATTGGTGATAGTGGTGACCACTGGAATCATCCAAACTTGAATGAATGAGCTGAGGAGAGAGGAAGGGTCCCATGCAGAGAAGAAGGGCTCAGGCTGTAGTGTACCCTGGGCCTCACTCAGGCTCAGCAGAGCGCTGTCCCCTTCTAAGGCCCCTGAAGCTTCATCTGTGAGCATGGCAGAGTGGATCAGGCTCATGGTGGGTCCTTTGGTGATAGTACCAAAACTCATCACAACTTAAATTAAGGGCTGGGGTCGTGGCTTAGTGGTAGAGCACTTGCCTAGCACATATGAGGCACTGGGTTCAATTCTCAGCACCACATATAAATAAATAAAATAAAGGTATTGTGTTCTTCTACAACTAAAAATATTTCTTAAAAACAAAATACTTAAATTGAGCCAGGCATATGATACACACCTGTCATCCCAGCTATTCAGAAGGCTAAGGCAGGAGGATCACAAGTTCAAGGCCAACCTGGGCAACCTAGCAAGACCCTGTCTCAAGTTTGTTTGTTTTTTAAAAAGGGCTGGGGTGTATCTCAGTGGTAGAGGGCTCATCCAACATGTACAAGGACCTGGATTCCATTTTCACTACTGCCAAAAAAAATCTTACTTGGAGCAAAACCCACATACCCCTTCCTACCTCCAACTCAGCAGGCCATTTGCCACCCAGATCATTATATCACGCCAGTCTGTGGCCTCAGCCCAGCTGATGCTCAGATGCCACAGTTGGAGGTCACCACTGGTGCATCCTTATCTGGCCTCTGCTGGTTACTGCAAGAGGGCAGCTCTCCAGGAGGACCCTCTCAGGATGGTAAAGATAACACAAAGGAAGGAGGTAGGATGGTGGGAGAGCCAGGACCTCTAGACCAGATAGACACGTAGCTGCAGGGTAGAGGCTTAGCTCAGCCTGCTCTCCACCCGCAAGGCTGCAGCCCACAAAGGACTCACCAGCCCACTGTGAATTTGAGTTTCTCCCTCCTGACATCTGACCAGTTTTAGCAAATATTTATCAAACACTGGTGGCCTGTAGTGTATTTCTGCAGAGTGGGGAAAGAAGAAAGGAACAGGAGTAACAGTCATCTGCAAAGGGAGAACCAGGGCCTGGGACTGATCTAGAGCCACTTTAGGAAGCAGGTCAGGCCTGGGTCCTGAGCCTGTCCACAGGTACTCCTAGGTCTTGCTTAGGAGAACTGTAGCTTGTCCACAATTAGATTTCCCTAGTAGCTATAATAATAGTTAACAACCTTAACAGTATGTCTTATATTTACTACACAAAGAGATTTACTTATGTGCAGTATTAACGGATTTAATCTTTACAAAGTACTATTATCCTTCTTTTACAGATAAGCAGTGAGGTACAAGAGGTTAAATTTATATAACCTGGCCAAGTTCACTCTGCTAGTAAGGGACAAAGCCAAGGTACAAATTTGGACAGTCTGGTTCCAGTACTGTGCCACTGATATGCTTTTCTTATGGCCTGAAATGTATAAAAGCAGAGAGTATAAGAGAGTTCGGTTATATTTCTTTTTCTTTCTACTTTTTTTATTGGTGCATTATAGTTGTACATAATGATGGGATTTGTTACATATTCATACATGCACATACTATAACAATATAATTTGGCCAATATCTCCAGCACTCAGTCATGTTTTTAAAGTAGCTTAACCAATATTTGGGGGTGAAAGCTAGAAATCCACCACCACCACTCCCTGAATTTAATGCACTTGCAAACTGTTAGCAGGGGTAAGGATGTGGCTCAGTGGTAGTGTAACCAGCATGCACAAGGCCTGGGTCCCATTCCCCAGCACCACCAAAAAAAAAGGTGTTAACAAAATTTAAATTGAGTCTCAACTCAAATTTCTTCTGAATTTATTTAGAAACTAACAGTTATAGCTTCCCGTTACTAAATGGATGCTCTGCCTTTTACTATGCAAAATGCTCTATACCCTATTTCTAACCTTTCTATAATCCTGTAAACAGACAGAGATTCCATCTTACAGATTTGGGAACTGACACTCAGAATCATCCCCAAGTGCACAACTAGCAAATGGAGGACTGGAGTCATAACCTCAGGTGTCTGGCCTTGGCAGCTCTGCTCTTTGTGCCAACCACTCAGGCAGATCACAGAAAACAAACTGCACATCAGGATTCTAATTAAGCCTCCGGGCATGTCTTGAGCTCAGCCCAGGTGCAGCCCCCTCCCGTGGTCAGTGTGTTCTGGGGCTGTCCTAGGGTTGTGCCCGGGTCCTTGCCCAGGGCTTGCCAAACCAAGAGCAGCTTCTTATGAGCTAGGCCTTTTCATATCTATAGCTCCCTCCCCCTCTTTCTCTCCCTTCACACACACACACACACACACACACACACACACAGACTTGCATGTGGCAGGAGCTCAACACATGAATGAATAAATCTAGTTTACCAGTGGTTCCTTAATCAGCAAATTCAGGGAGCCCAAAACTTACATTCCCACACGTTTCCATTACTCAAGACTTCCACAAAAATCCACTGTTAGTAATCATTAAATAATTTGATGTAAAAATAATGCTTGTTTACTTGGGGGTTTTTGTTTTGTTTTGTTTTGTTTTTTTGGTACTGGGGATTGAACTCAGGGGCACTCGACCACTGAGCCACATCCCCAGCCCTATTTTGTGTTTTATGTAGAGACAGGGTCTCACTGAGTTGCTTAGTGCCTTGCTGTTGCTGAGGTGGCTTTGAACTCGCAATTCTCCTGTCTCAGCCTCTGTTCTCTTGTTTCTGATTGCTGAAATGGAATCCAGGGTCTTGGGCATGTGAGGCGCGCACTCCACCGAGCTACGTCCCCAACTCCAATAAACTGGCCAGGTGCTATTCTGCCAGGGATGAAAGGTGGTAAAAATGTTGATGCCTGAATATAAGAAGACCTTATATTGGTCTTCTTTAAAAGCCCCAGGGCCCAAATAAGAGATTGGTTAATGATAAGAAGCACTGGGCAAAGTCGTTGGATTGTGAAATGGTCAGTTAGGTCTAAGCCCTAAACAACCTTGCTGCTTTCTTGTGTCCTTTTGTGGCAGACAACTTTAAAGCTGGAAGAATGAAAGGATGGCATTTGCCAGTAAATGGATGCAGGCTAATTATCGTGCTAAGCAAAATAAGGCAATCCCAAAAGACCAAAGGCCGAATATTTTCTCTGATATTTGGATGCTAACTCACAATGGGGTGGGGGATTCTAGGGAAAAATAGTTACTTTAGGTAAAGGGGAGGGAAGGGAGGGGAAGGGGCGAAGAGGTAGGAAGGATGGTAGAATGAATCTGACATTTTACCCTGTGTACATACATGATTACATGACCGTTGTGATTCTACATCAAGTACAACCAGAAAAATGAGAAATTACACTCCATTTATGTATGGTGTGTCCAAGTGCATTATACTGTCATATATAACTAATTAGAACCCCAAAAAAGTTTAACTAAAAAAAGTTATGCCCAGTTGAAAAACCAAAAAACAACAAAAAAAAAAACACTTGAAAACTGGAAGGATGTTAGCCTGCACCCCCTCATTCAGGCTGTGAAGGTTAAAGCAAAGGCAGGGACAGGCCCAGGGCCACATGGCTCTGCTCTCTCCTACTGGTCTCCTCCTCTGGCCTGAATATTTTAACTTACACCTGAAGTATCCTTACCAGAGCTATTTTTGTAGATACCAATGCTTAAGCCAAAGAAATTAATCTATAACTTACCAGAATTTTCTGAAATGGATGCAGAAAGCAGAAAACTGCCCCCCCGACACACACACAAACACACTCCGTGCCAAGGATTGAACCCAGGGCCTCAAGTGTTCTAACACAGAGGTACACCCCCAAACCCCTCCTTTCCCACCATCCACCTTCCCCCCTTGATAGACACACACACACAAAATTAATCCACAAAAGTTAAGGGAACCTATCACATTGTAGGATTCTTTACCCGGGCCTCAGGTGTGATGGCCTGGGTTAGGCTGTTCGCCGTGTGTGAGTTCCTGGCCTCAGTTTCCCTTTGTCCACACCTGCCCCAACACCTCCCGCAGGTCCACAGCGCAGTGTGCCCCTGACCTCCTGCTGAGACTAAACGAGAGGATGCCAGGACTAGTTAGGGCCCGAGACCTTCCAAGCTGGGCACAGCAAAACCCCGCCATGTGGCCTAGGCAAATACGGTTTTGCTAGCCACTGACAGGGCGGCCCTAGGGGTCGCAGCTTGGCAAAGTGCAGCCAGTCTCAGGGACCCCTGTCTCAGCAGAGTGCAGCCGATTGGCCGGCCAAGGTCACATGTCCTTCTGCAGTCCAATCAGTGGTGGCCCGCAGACAGAACCGCTAGATGCAAATCCCAGGGCCCCTGAAGTCTCAGAAAAAATATCGGGATGTGTCCACCAACCTTGCAACAGTGGAGCAAGGGCCCTAAGAGCCTCCCCAATGGGGCACCCTGCCTATGTGTAGTGGCCAAGATCCCTCCTGGGTCTGTGAAGGTCTGAATTGGTAAATTAAGGGGTCATCAGAGGAACTGCTCCATCCCTCCACGTCCACATCCCCAATAACCTCAAGTTTGTTTTCAAGTTTTATTGATATAATTTACATACCGTTAAGTCAATCCATTTTAAGTGTACCATTCAATGGTCTTTAGTGTATTTACAAAACTGTACAACAATCACCATAATCTAATTTCAGATCATTTTTATTATCTCCAAAAGCAGCAGGTATTTTAAACTCTTTTTCAAAAAAAAAAAAAAATTAAAGCAGGTTACATAAAAGATTTTATACAAAGAAGTTAAAAAAAAAAAAAAAAGGCAAGAATGAGAAGTCAAAGACCAAAGGAAGTCACACATTGCCAACTTGAGGTCAACACTGGTGAAATGATGAAGGTTCCCATTTAGCTCTGGTCTAGGCAAGGTGGCTGTGTCCCTAGAAAGGGAATGAAAGACAAAGCACCAACTACTCTAAAGAAATAACTTTGATTATTTCCTTAGGCTTTGAAAGAAATAAGTATTCCTTTTTTTTTTTCTTTTTTAGTATTATTTTAAAACACCTCAATTGCAAAGATATTCTAGGAGGAGTTAGAATAATAAGGCATCTAAATATTTATGTGCAGATCATCATCTATGGAAAGAGTGGAAAGCAAGTCAATTGGTGTAGCAAGAATTTGCATGAACTTTTCCCTTCCCTGGGATTGGTGACCAGAGCCACAACTGACATTGGAACACTTCATGCTCCAGAAAACTGCCAGCCATAGGAGCATGAAACTGCAAAACGGGCCTGCTGCTAGGGAGCTCCCCAGTCCATTTCAGACCACAAGGAAATGGAAGGGGCTATTAGGGCACTTCATTTTGGGGAAGCACTTGAGAATTTGTCTCCCCTTCCTCGTCCTCCAAGATGTGCCCACCACCCTCTCAGATCCCCAATCTGGACCACAAGCAAAGAAGGAAAGTGTCTATGAGGCAGACACCTCTAACACCCAATTCCCTGGGACTTGCCTTCCTTGGAGACTAAAGCTTCCAGGTAGATGGACTTAATGATGAGATGTGTTCACAGAATTATGGAATTCACCCGAAAGGTCCTTAAGGGTCCAGCAAGGAGTCAACAGAACATGATAAGGTAGTGACTGTAAAAAATAAAACCATTTTATGTTAAGAACTATCAACCAGCCAGGCATGGTGGCGCAAGCCTGTACTTCCAGCACTTAGGGAGGCTGAGACAGGAGAATCGCGAGTTCAAAGCCAGCCTCAGCAATGGTGAGGTGCTAAGCAACTCAGTGAGACCCTGTCTCCACATAAAACACAAAACAGGGCTGGGGATGTGGCTCAGGGGTCGAGTATCCCTGAGTTCAATCTCCAGTACCAAAAAAAAAGAACCATCAACTTGAGGCTGGGGTTGTAGCTCAGTGGTAGAGCGCTTGCCTAGCACGTGTGATGCACTGGGTTCAATCCTCAGCACCACATAAAAATAAATAAAATAAATAAAGGTTAAAAAAAAAAAGAACCATCAACTCAACATGCCTTTGATATCATAACCATGAGACACCACAGGCTTGTAGACTGGTCAGTGGCAACAAAAGGTTTCATTTGCTCACAAAACATGTCTTCTTATAAAAGTTTGAGACCCACCCACCCACCCTCCTTGAGAACATGGGGAATGGGCACCTCTGCCTGCAGCAACCCCCACACACCGCTCCAAGGGAAGCTGTCCTTTGTCTACAGGTCCAAGATATTCTGCTCCCACCCTGCCCCACGCCACCTTTTCAGAAGTGTGTAGGAGGCAGCAGGCTCAGATGCAAGAGACCCCAGGTCAGGACAGGGAGGATGTCATTGAGGCTGATTGACCACACACAGGAGGCTCTCCAGAAACATCATTTGGTGTACCTTGGCAGAGGCCCTAGCTGGGAAGTGGAAGCCTCAACTGCCACCTCCACTGCCATCCCCACGGCCTGCTGCCTGCTTTTCCAACTGGCCTCTCACCTAGGAAACCCCAGCAGAGCCAGTGCAGGGGGAGGCCTCCATCCCTCGAAGTTCCAGCTCATGCCTGGGCCGACATCTGTAGCAGAGCCTTGAGAACCTGTATCCAGGAGTGCCCACCTCCCACTGCAGGATCAGCTCAGCAGCACCTGTAGATCCAGAAAAGACACAGCTGCGATGAGTCCAAGATTCAGTGCAATTTTTTCATTACCCTGGCACTTATACACAATGAAAGAGCTGGGTGATCAGAAACAGCTGAATGATGCCCAGGAACAGAGCTGAGGGTCTAAGGACAGAAAGACCCCACACTTGGATGAGGAACCAGCCAAAACACAAACATGATTGTCATGATGTCGGGGCATCTATTCTAGTCCCCCACCTAAGGACCCACCTAACCCACCACAGATCCCAACCCTTGCTCGATTGCCTCCAGAGGTGGAGAACTTGCCCTTCTTAAGCCACGAAGGCCCTCACCACCAGCTAGGGAGCTCTGGGAGGCCAGCGGCCAGGCTCCTCTAGCCGCTGCCATTGCTTTGTGTTGAGGCCCAGAAAACTGTGAAGTCCTCACCTCCTCCAAATGCTGCCAACAGCCTCATTCCCACCCAGACTAGGTAAAATTCCCACCTTTCCTACGTCAAGTTGCCAGTTTCAGCTTTTCCTGGAGATGGCTGAGTTGTTTCCAGTAATGGAATGGACTAGATTTCCTGAATGGTTTTCACAGGGAAAACTAGATTAAAAAAAAAAAAAAAAAAAAAAAAACAGGAAATAAGCTGGATCAAAAAATAAAAATTTTTTTCAGCACTGGAGAGTAAACCCAAGGACTCACACATGATAGGAACTCTACCACTGAGCTATACCCCCAGACCCCAAAAGATATATTTTTATTTTATTTATTTATTGGTACCAGGGATTGAACCTAGGGGCACTTAACCACTGAACCACATCCCCAGCCCTTTTTATTTCTTATTTTGAGACAGAGCCTCACTCCGTTGCTTAAGGCTTCACTAAGTTGCTGAGGCTGGCTTGAACTTGCAATCTTCCTGCCTCAGCCTCCCAAGCCAGTAGGATTGCAGGCATGTACCACCACACCCTGCAAAAGATGTATTTTTAAATATCTCTTTAAATGTACAGTAATAATTCACAAAAGGACCCTGGGTACCCAGACTGCCAATGATCTGGTCCAGTTCATAGGCAGACCTTTCTAAAGAATGTGCCAGAAGCTGACCAAGGCACGAGGATATTCTTCTCACCTACCGTGATGCACAAGCTGTCCCTCCTCCAGGTACTGTCCCAGGTGAATAGTTGCTCAACTGAAATCACCAAATCTCTCCTTCCACCTTCATTTCAGTTCATCCTGGTTTCCTGTTCCTGCCCTTGTACAGCTGATTTTCTTCTAAACAGGAGACCACACTTGTTCTTCCTGAATGTCCACTTGCTGATTCTACCCTATCACAATGCCAGGGTTTCTCACCCTCAACTCTACAGTCACTTAGAGCCAGATAATTCATTGTTGTGAAGGGCCATCCCGCCAGGTATGGCGGTGTACTTTGGGAGGCTGAGACCGGAGGATTGCGAGTTCAAAGCCAGCCTCAGCAATGGTGAGGCACTAGGCAACTCAGTGAGACCCTGTCTCTACATAAAACACAAAATAGGGCTGGGGATGTGGCTCAGTGGTCAAGTACCCCAGTACCCAAAAAAAAAAAGGATAGAGAAGGGCCATTCCATGGACTATAGGATGTTAAGTGGCCTCCACCCACCAGATGCCCGCAGTACCTTCTCTCCAGCTGTGACAATCAAAAATGTTTCCGGACATTGCCAATCATCCCTAGAAGGGGCAAAAAAATCACCACCCCTGAAGATCCACAGTTCTGTGCTGTCCTGATTGTCAACCAATCTCTGCCATACTAGTGGCAAATGACAAAGGTGGAGACAGGACACACTGACGTGCTGACTAAACCTACAGCCTAGGGACAGTGTCCAGGGCTTCCCAAATTTCATCATGGTGCCGTCCAGTGGACGGCCTGCCGTCCAGAGCTATGGCTTACATCTTCCAGGTGCCATATTTGGCCACTCATCCCTCCTCCTGCAGCCACTTTTTCCTTTCCTGAGTCTCAGTGTAGGTGCTACCTGCCCTCAGAGCCAACTGGTCCAACCCAGTCCTTTCTCCAGTGCCAGTGCCTGTCTGTACTACTCACCTGCCTCCTTCCTCAGTCCTCACTGCTCAGCAGGGTTGTCACCGTGCAGGCCCGCCTCCCCTGCCCCATTGTTTGTAGCAAAGGCCAGCTCATCTCTGTTGGCGGCTGTGCCTGCAGCAGCACAGCCAGCCCTGCACTGGCTGGCCTCTCAGTGGACTTGCTGCAGCTGCGCAAAGGCCAGGTTTCATGGGAGCCTCTCACAGGTGGTTTGGAAGACACTTTCAAGGACACACTCTGTGCTCTGAAAGGTGCCCAGATCTCCAGGTGCCTGCCCTGGAAGCTTGTGTGTGTTGCCCTGCCTCCTCAGCCCTCTGGCTACCAGCACTAACCCCAGGACAGCACCTCCCTTTGTCCAGGTCAAAGCCAGATAGGCCATTCTATGACCTCAGGGGCCCATGGACTACCTGCACATGAGGGTCCCTTGCACTGTGGGAACCAGGACTCTGGGGGACCAGCCTTCTAGAGGTACCTTTGGTACAAGATCATAGAGTCTGAGGGACCCCAAGCCCTCCCTGCTGCAGGGCCTGCACCACAGCAGGCGTGAAAACGGGAGTGAGAGCACATGAACCTGAAGGCCCTGGTGGGGTGCAGAAGGTGACTTCAACAAGGTCAGGGTGAGGGAGACGCTGCTGACTGCAGCCGGGGAGGACTGAGGCAGGGAGGGCAGGAGCGTGGCCAAGGCCAAGGGCAAGAGACCCGCTGTTTCCTCCTAGCCAGCATGAAGGGAAGGGGGTGGCCAACGCCAGACTGCAAGGCAGAGCCAGGTCACACCAGTTCATAACCCAGGTAAGGAGCTTGGGCTTATCCCGAGGGTGGGTGGGGGGGACCATGGCAGATTAGCCTAGAGGACAGTCAGTGGAGCAGGACAGGAGGCCCAGAGGGGAGGTGGTGGTGCTGTGGTGATAGGTATCCCCTTATCCCCATGGGGCCACCCTCCTTGACAGTCCTGCCTTCCCACCACCCTGGTTCTACACTTGACCTCCTCCTCCAGCACCTGTGACTCCCAGGGGAGGGCAGGAGTCCCTTCAGGGGCTAAAGGGAACACCCAAAGAAGGCCAGTGTCTATGGGCCACAGTTCCCCTGCTCCTGGCTGTGAGAGATCTCACAGCCTCTGGGAGCAGCTGCCAGGGCTCAGGGTCCTGCCCACTGCTCTCTTTGGCTAGAGTGCTTCAGCTTCTGGATCCTGCTGGCTTGTCTGTGCTCTCTGTCCGTAACTGTGAAGATTAGTTGAAATCACCACCTGCTCCAAAACTGAATCTATCCAAAGCCCCCAGTATCTTTAGCATCAACCTGGGAAGGCTTCAGAATAATCTCATCCCTGTCTGCCCCTCCAGGTCCCAAACCAGCCTGCCTAGAGTCCCAACAGCTGTACCAGCGAGTGAGGTGAGACCAGTGGGGCCGGAGGAAGGTGGGGGGCGGATGGGCCTCCACGCTTTGTGAAATGTGCCATACTGGCTCTGCTCTGCTCTCTCATTATGTTGTGGTTACCTGGTCCGCCTCACCCTTATTTCGCAGAAGCCCTCAGCACTGTGATTAGGCACATCATTAACAGTCAAGTCTCCTGTGGTTTATTACCAAACCCTGCAGCCCAAGCCTCCTTGTTTTGTTTTCAGGTTTAAGGACAGAGACCTTTAAGGGATTAGTTTCTGGTCTCCTTCCTGGGAAGTATTTCCAAGGACTTTCTCCAATCTAGCTGCTGTCGCTATGGCCCCTGCCCCACCTGTCTACCATCCCCACCACCCTCCTTTCATTCTCCACTTAACCACAGTCTTGCCAAACACACACTGATCATATCCCCCTCTACCCTGCTCAGGCTACTTTTGGGTTCAAGAACAAATATGGCCTAAAAATTGGCCTTCCTTTCAGCCTGGCATGGTCCCCAAACATCCATGCTTTCTCCAACAGCCTCCTTCCTCTTCCTTAGTCTCACTCATCCCCCAGGGACCCCCAGCCATGCCCTTGACACACAGCCTTCTTCCCTCCCCTGAGCACAGCCTGCCTGTCTACACAACACCAGCATGTGCCTGGCTGCTTCCCCAGTGTGCACCCTGGGAGGGCGGTCGCCTTCTCCTATGGGGTGCTCCTGTCTCCCTACTCCTTACTCAGCCCACTCTTCCTGGGAGGTGCTTCTGAGCTGCACAGGGCTAGGCTTGCCTGGAACAGTGATGGACATCTGCCCCATTGGCCCAGCTCAGTGGCTAGAACCACTGATGACCCTCTAAGGGCAGGGGAGGGAGGAAGTGGGGGAGGCAGATAGCAGGAGCTGGGGTGACAGAGTCTCCTTGGTTGATTTGGCCTGGGGAGCAGAGGAAAGGCCTTTATATTTGCATCTGTTCTGTTCACTGTGAATCAACCCCCCCCAATCACACACACACACACACACACACACACACACACACACACCCCTACCTCTCCCAATCTGGCTGCTTCTGAGCCTGCTGTAGGGACAGGAAAGAGATCCCAGGGCCCAGATTCCACAATTGGTCCGTCCAAGCTCGGCCCTCTGCAAACTGTCACTCATGCTCACCCTGGAGCTGGGTCCCAGGAACTTCCAGATAGTATGAGAGTCCCCTGCAAATACAGGCTCTGAAAAGGTGGGAGGAGACTCACTGAGTTCAGAGGCATCAGCAGCCTTTTAGGCAACAGAGCTGTTGTGTATGGCACAAAGGTCCAGCCCATGGGCCACCAGTGCCCAAGGGAGCCAGCCTGCGTTTATACAAGTGATTTTAACGCATATCCCCATCACATCTCTGGAGCCTTCATCCATCTCTCTCTCTAGTTTCAGCAAACTACCCAATGTTTGTGGGCGTATGGTGCGTCCTCTTTTCTACCTTCATCCTCCCAGCCTGTAGTCCAAGGAAGGGACCTACTCTCAGTGTGTGGAAGAGAAGACCCTACTTCATGGCCTCAGAGCCCACCTTGAACAGGGCCTTCCCAGGCAGAGGTGAGAAGGCACATTCCCCAGAAGACCTGGGCAAGGACACTTGAACTCCACACTCCCTCCTCCCCAAGCCCAGGCTCCCCTAGCCCCAGTTACCTCACCTGCCTGGCTTTTGGATCCCTTCAGATTTGAGGGCAGCCCGCATCAGGGATGAATCCCAACCCCTCTCTATAGCACCCTCTAAAGGCCAAAAGGATGATATCACAGCTGACTTAGAGACCTGTGACCTCAGGGGGGTGCAGGGAAACACTGAGTGTCACTTCCAGCTGCACATGCCCTCTGCCACTGCCCAGTGGTCTGGGGATCACAGTCCCCTCCTTCCTGGCGAGCTGCAGGTTCCAGCGTGCAGTGAACCACCACCCCCCCTTCTCCCTTGACAGCAGCTGAGCCCTCCACCATAGTTGGCAAGTCTAGAACCACCGGATCCCATTACCTCACCAGTGTGAGTTCTACCATTGCCAAAAATGGTGGGAGGCAAGCGACGGCAGGACCATATTGGGAAGCTGGGGCAGCCACAGCCTATGCTGAAGAGATGGGGTTAGGGCAGACCAGGCAAGGCCAGGAGGTGTCCATCCCCACAGCTAGGACAAAGTCGCATCTGTGGTTCTTCCTGCTCAGCTGCCTGGTGTGGAAATCTATCCCCACAGTCGTCCACCCCTCCAGAGAGCATCTCCACTCTCTAGGTTCCTGATGGCAGGGGTCTGGGGAACAGGTGACTAGGCCGGAGACTCCTCTGCCTGGGCACCAAGCACCCCATGGCACTGCCCCATTTAATCCAGGAAGACCCCTCCTGTCACATGGCCAAAGCCTAAAGCTCCCCAGCTGCCCCACCCCAAGGTGGAGGGCCAGGTAGTTTCTGCACATAACTTCCCTCTTCTCGGTCAAGAACAAGGGAAAGCCATTCCAGTGCCCCCCTGGGGTTGGTGGAGCAATACCTGGGCCAGGGTCTTCCACCCAGGGAGGGGCTTGGGCAGCCATGATCTCAGCCCCAGTGGGACTGGGAATGGCAGGAAAGAACCAAGCTAAAACTAGCTGCACATCCCACCCACACAGCCCTGTGCCCCCAACACCACACACCTCCCCCCAGCGTTGGCTGCAATCTGATTCCCAGAGAACCTCCTCAGTCCTCCAGGAACTTACTCCAAGGGCAGTACACTTCTGCGTCCCCAAATAAAAAAGGGATTCTTTTGTAAAGCTGAAGCCCAAGTGGGGGAGCAGCTGCCGGCAGGGACCCTGACACAGTAATGCCATCACCCCTTTGGTCCTTACTGCCTTGTAAGGCAGAGAGAGGCTGAGGGAAGATGGCTCATAAAGAGCAGAGCTGTAGACAGATCCAGGTTGCCCCTGGGCTGGGCAGGACCAGCAGCCTGGCCGTGAGTGCTGGGGTGACTCCTCTGCCCAGAAATAAGTCTGCTTGGTGGGACGGTCATAAGCCAGCAAGGGCAAAGCCCCAAGCCGCTCCCTACAGTGGGCAGGCCTGTTTGGGGATACCAGCAGGAAATGGGCTCTCCTGGTTCCATACTACCCCCAAAGCCAGAAGACATGGTCAGGACATTATTCCCCTTCCTCAGAATGTGTGGAGGGAGTCCTGCCTCTGGTCCCCACCAGTGGCCTCGCCATCTTGGGCCTCACCAGCCAGCCTCAGGCGGGCAGCCCCGCCCGCTAGTGATCAATGGAGCCAGATCACATTTCCATGAGCCTGAGGCCAGCAGAGCTGGGGCAGAGCTGGGGCAGGGACCAGGATAATGGCCTGGATTGAATAAGCAAATGGAGCCGTGGGGGAGGGGCGGGAGTCCGGAAAATCCACTCTGCTCGGGGGCCCTGGGGAGCCACCAGCTCCAGCAGCTCTGACACCTGACAGCAGAGCAGGGGCCCAGAGGGGAGGCCTTAACTCTGGCACCTGGGAGCAGGGCACCCGCGGGGACGCCTTAACTCTGGCACCTAGGGAGCGGCTGCTCTTGAAAAATATGGAAAAACAGCAAAGTGCTTCTCAGATAAACCTCTCCAACAAGCCCTGGTATGGCTGGGTGGGTAAATCCTTCAGCCATACCCCAGACTGCAAGGGAGGACTTGAGGCCCTCCCACCCCAACACCCTGGCGTGGTTGGCAGGAAGGTGCCTCTCTGGGGAGAGCAGCCAGCTGCGGTGGACTCCACTCACTGGATGTCATTACTACAGGTGAACTTTCACCCAGGCCTGGCCTGAAATCAGCAAAAAGAGAAGGACCAGAAAGTACTTATGGCCTGGGGTGCTCCCTGGAGAGTGCTGGGGTAGGCCCCAGAGGCAGCAGGGCCTGGAGACTGGTGGGAGGCACAGAACTGGCTCGGTAGAGCCCACACCAGCACCAGCTAGTCAGGGCTCCACAGAGGTGCTGACCTGCGCAGAGGCAAAGCCATGGGGTAAGCATAGCGTAGGGGGCTCGAAAATGGGAGCCTGTGGGGGACCACCCAGGGGCTGAGGGTGGCTACGGTCCAAGGCTGGAGCCTCCTCGAGCAAATACCCTTCCCAATCAGGCAAGAAGAATCAGAAATATGGCCAGACCTTTCAGAAGTTCCAGGGATGCTCCAGAAACTGCCAGGGCCCCTCTCCCCACGGGCAGCTTTGGTCTAGACCAGCCACCTAGGTAGGAGCTGGAATAGATAGAATCAGACCCCCGGGGGGAAGGGAGACTGGGCCAGAAGGGAGACCTAGCTGCCAAGGCATGGCCCCCTTCTCTTCCCATCCTGAAATAAGCAAGCAGCTCCGTTTTCCTAGAGGTATTTCTGCACAGGGACACCAGAAGACACCCTAGGAGATCAGGGTGAGGGGTCTCCTCCCTGTTTGGTAGCAGCAGAAATAAATGGCCTGACCAATCTAAGATGATGTCTAGAGCATCCAGGCAGATAATACTGGTAGCTCAATCATGTTCCTGCTGAGCAGCCAAGTGGATCCTGTCATCCTCCAATTGCCAGGCTCAACTACACAAGTCCCTCTGCCCCATCATCACCAGCACTCTAGCTCAGCAACCTAAAATGACTCTTAGTGATTAGACTAAGTCGCCAGCTCTTGTCTGAGGCTCATCAGCTCTATCAGGGACTGGCCTAGTGACTTCAGTATCCCAGGTCAGCCTGCTGACCTCTTGCTGACTGCCGATCACCAGGGCTTCACATGGGGATAGCCAGACTGGCAGGCTCTCTTTAGCTTTGATGGACCAGGTCCAGGCCTCCCAGCCTCAACCTCTGCCACCTGAGGCGTCCTTGGCAACCCACATCAGCCCTAAGGGTGGGGTGGGTGTTTGCAGCACAAAGCCCACCAAAGGCCAACTCCATACAAAGTGTGTTGTGGTGACCGAGTCACCTGTCCCTCTTGTACACCTCACAGACCTCTTTAGCCAGGTTCTCTTCTCAGAGCCTCAGTTTCTCCATCTATAAGATGTTTTACAAACTGCACACCGCACAGAGTTGTAGTAAAGATCCATAAGATTACATATATTATGTCACCTGGTACACGGATGGCTCAGTAAGACATAGCCCAGATCCAAGGACACAGGAAAGCATCTAGTGTGTGGATGTGAAGGAACACCTGCCTCCTGCCCCAGAACACTCCAACTCCAGCCCCACCACGTGCCCCCTTCTCTGAGACCCATCTAGAGATAATCCATTCCATGGCAGGCTCCAGGGACAGCGACCCCACAAAACACCTAGGCTGACCATACCCCCACGGCCTAGAGCAGCCTCCCTCAGAACATGCAGCAGAAGGCCAGGCCCCTTGCTGCCAGCCAAGGTCCCACCCCAGGGGTGTTCTGGGCGCCAAGCTGGGCCTCTCCAACCTACGGCATCACTCAGGTCGGCATCACTCAGGTCGGCCCTACAGATGGTGACCCCCACCCCCACCCAGCCTGGGCGGCTCCATCTGCTGGCCCAGCTCAGATTGCTTGGCTCCCACTCCACTGTGGCCCCGGGCAGTGTAAGGCGATCTGGCTGCCCACGGGCTGGGACCGCCTCACCCAGCAGCAGGACCAGATGGGCCACGGAGGCTGCGAGGCACAGACCTGGCCCAGACCCGGCCCAGACAAGGGTGCAGAGGGAGGCAGCCGCTGCGACACCTGCTTTTCCCATATTGGCACTGCACATGATTGCTCAGAGCGGAGAGACACAAGCAAAAATGTGCTAGTGCCAAAATCGGCCAAGCAGATGGGACTGCTGCAAGCCCTCTGGGGACACACTGGACAATGTCTTTGCATCCCTGCACCCCTTCAATCAGCGACGTCCAGGCCCTCTTGGAAGCAGAAGGAGGTGAGGCACTCGCGGATCTGTCTCTGCTCTGTTTATGGCCCTTCGGTAATTCACTGACCCAGACTGTTCACAGTGAATTCTACCAGTGCCATACACAGAACAGGAGTCACACTCTCCAGCCTGCTGACCCCAACTCCGCCTCCTAGTTCCCAGCAGCCCCAAGCAGAAGGTCCAGCTTCAGGCCTCCCAGCCTGTCCACCCACTTGGGCCCCCACTGGCCCTGCAACTGTGCCCCTGCCTCTGCCACCAACCACAGCTCAGCAGCCCTCCTCACCAGCTTCTTTACCATCTTGATGTGCCTTCTCAGCCCAAAGTGACCTTCAAGGACACAGACAGTGCGGAGAAGGACAGATCTGGCTTCACAAAGGGTGGAGCAAGAAAGCAAGCCCTATCAAAAGCATTCCTGTTAGGTATCTTAACCCAAAGGCCTGCGACCATCCACCCTCACCTAGGCAGGGAATGGAGGTGGATCCAGACAGCTTTTTATCAGTCCATCCCTGAGCAGCAAGCAGGTGCCAGATCTCCTCTTTACCCATCATGACAGGCCCCACCCAGCCCCAAATGAGCAGTGACAAGGACATCTAAGATGCCTCTCCTGGCCTCTGAGGCTAGACACCAGCAGCCCCAACTCCAAAATGCATTGGTCTTCAGCACCCCCATCCTCAGCCTGCCCTACAGCACAGGCAGAGCCCCAGGGGCTAAATCCAGCCTGCTGCTCACTCCCACCCCCACCTCAAACCCGACTGTGAACCGGCTGGGCCGAGCATCATTCCCGCCTGGCTTGGAGCACAGCAGAAGCCAGCTCAGGGGGCAGAGGCCTTTGAGAAGGAGGCAGCTTGGAGGAGCTGGAGACTCGCTGCCTTCTGGCAAGGGAAGCAGCTTCTGACCAGCTGAGGGGACTACAGAGGAAGGCAGAGGCCCGGGAGCCAGGGGAGGGGCAGGAGAGGTTGCATCAGTGGTTGCCAGAGCGGCTGCCTCCAGAGAAGTCACTGTGGAGGCTCTTGCCTCTGGTGCCAGGCACCTGGGAAAGGAGGGGAGAGGGAGGGTGGGTCTCTGGGGAGCAGGTGCCCAGGACAGGAGGGCTAGGTATTCTACAGAGCAGCCTGTTCCAGGCCAGACTGGAGCCCAAGGGCAGAGTGGCCAGAAATACACCTTGGAAGGGTCAGAGGGCAAGTTCCCTGGTCCAGAAATTATGTAAACTCCTTGGTGACACTACCCCCAGGAACATTCTCCCAATGACCTCAGGCAAAACCCTCACCTGCAGCCCTCAGCCCCACCCTCCTACCTCCAGGGCCTCCCGGTCCGCCTCAACACAGGCCCACGGCAGGACTCCGATCCTCCAGCCCAATCATCTCCCCAGGGGCCAATCTGGCTTGATAAGGTGGTGGTCCCAGGAAGTCACTTCCTGATCTTCTGCTACAGTTTTCCCCACTAAAAGTCTTTGAACTCCGCTAAAGTAAAAAGGGACATGACCTTCCAGCCTGGGAGTGCGGGGGGTGTGGCAAAGGATGTAGATTAAGTGGAGGTGGGTAGTTAGCTACATTGCTTAGCGCATAACCCTGGGAGTCACCCAAGGGACCCCTTGAAATGTAGATTTATGGGCACACCCAGAAATCTGCATTTCAGTAGAAACCCAAACAATGCTCCTACAAGGGAATAAGGATCCACTTTGAGCAAAGTTTGGGAACTTCCCAGGAAGACTTAAATGGGGGACCTAAGGAAACAGAATCCTGAATTCCTCTTTCTTTTGGGGGTTCCAAGGTTAGGAGAGGTGATTCGAGGAAGAAAAAACAGATGCTTTGCAATCAAGTAGCAGGTCTCTGCCTGAAAACAGAGGACTGGACTTGAGAATTCTGCTGTTCCTGCTCACCCCCAGTAGAGACCATACATAGGAAGAGAAGACCCCTGTAACAGAAGGTGGCCCGCCAGGCCTGCTCCCTCTGACTCACTGTGGCATCTCTCTGGAGAACCTCCGTCTCTTTCCCTCATCTTTACAACGGACCAGGGTGGAGGGACCGCAAACAGCTTACAAAGCCAAATCCCCTCCAGCCTCTAGTTCTAATCAGCAGAAGGAAGCTCCACCCCTGCAGAGCCTCGCCCCTCCTAACACAAATGCTGCAGAGACCAGTGCCGCAGTGCAACGGCAGAGCCACACCCGCCTCTACAGCCCTGGTCCACCCTAGAGGCAAGCAAGAACTCTAGGACCTTCAGTTGGGATGGGCTCAGGCTCCAGTGTAGCAGGGTCTCATAGCTCTCCCGAAACCAGGGGTAAGGGGAGCTTGGGGACATAAGCAGCAAAAGTCTTGCTGGAAATCTCAAAAGGGAAAACTGTCCCAAGATTTGGGGCCAGTCCTTAGAGCAGCCTCTCCTGTCCTCTCTGGAGGCCACAACCCTAACCTTGAGATCAAAGAGACAGAAATCTACTTCTGGCAGTGGAAGACAGTATAGTCTCCCAGTTCTGCGGGGCAGGAGCTCCTGACAATGAAAATAACGTCGCAGCTGGTGTGCCAGGGAGACCAGCAGATCAGGTGGGAAGGCTGGGGTCTGCCCCGGTGTGTACCCTCAACGCCCTACTCAACTCTCTGCTAGCACCCTCATCCCACTTAAGTTGGGCTCAGCCCCACCCTCCCGAACTCTACTTGGACCTTATGACGCTTCTCAGAGTCCCTAAAGGTTTTGCTCCCCAGGCACCCGCACCCAGGAGCAAAGGACAGTCCCCATGCTCGTTCTCTGTGCTGGTAGCTCCCCGGACTCAACAGTCACAGGCACTGGGGATTCAGATGTCCTTGTCCATCAGGCTGCCCTGTATCTAGCTAGCGCTTTGCTCGACTTCCACATAACGAATGTGGAGTCCCGAGTCAGTGCCTCACCACCCACAACCACCCGGGGCCTGTAACCCTGGGTCTCCATCGAACGCCCTGGGGCCCAAAGGGCTGCGGGAAGCCAGGCCCTCAGACTGCCCAGGGCGCAGCTCCAGCTAACCTGTCTTCCCATGAGGTCCCGGGGCGGAGCCCCAAGTTGCTTTCAGCTCAGCTCAGACCACCAGCGTACCCACTAACAACCCGGAATTTTGGAGTTGCGCAGGCTCGCTTCAGGAGCCACTCCGCCACGTTAACCTGCCTTGTGGAGAAAAGGAATAAACGAAATTCTCACAATGAGACTGGCACACTGGAATTTTTTCTTCTTTGCGTAAAGCCGACTCCAGTAGTTCCTCTATGCCACCCCCAGGAGCTTGAAGGGGCGGCCATGAGCTGCGAAGAAAGTGGTGGCTGCAATTCCATAGCACGAGTCCAAACCAAGAGCCTCCTGGGCAGCCGCCTGAGGATGAGAGGGGGGCTCATCCACAGTGAGACCACACGGGCAGATTTATTGGAAATCCGGGCCTGGGATCAGAGACTTCCCGACTCCAGCCCAACTGGCTTACTGAGGGACAGGTGGAAGGTGAGGCACTCTCGGCAGAGCTGAAGGACCCGGAGCGAGGACCAGGGTTTTTGTGCAGGCGTCCTCCACCTACCCCCGCAGAAGGGAAATCGGATTCTTTTAGTCCTCAGGAGTCTTGCGAAGGCCGCAGAGTGAGGGTGGGGGCGGGGTGGGGAGGTTGATTAGGGCACCGCCCTCTCTTGGCCCCTAATCTCTGAGCCCGCATTACTCGTCCCGCCGCCGCAGGTATTTCTAAGTACAGTGTAGGGATGCCAATACTGGAGAAAGGGAAAGCGAGTGACTCAGCCCGGAGGGCTCGACGGAAATGGGCGACCTCACTGCCCTGACCCTTAGGATGCTCTGGTGGTTGAGGTGCCCTAGGCCCGCCAAGCGGCCGCAGATCCCCGAGCAGGATTCAGGGGCCGCAGGTGCTGGCCAGCCCTAACAGAAATGGGGGCAGGTACAGGAGAGTGCTTCTCTGCTGCGCGCTCCGAGCCTCCCAGGACTGATGGCCGACGAGTGAAAGCGAGCTGGAGGTCAGAGACCTGCTTTCCCCAGGGACAGGGCGGAGCCGGCCCAGGGCCACGGAAGAAGTAACCAACCTGCCACGAAACCCTGAAAACGGGCCGAAGAAACGAGCTCTCGGTGCCGGAACGCTCCCAGCAGCCTGCGTCGCGGCCTGCCTCCCAGCCTTGCGCTTCCACCGGGGCCCAGCAGGGCGGCGAAACGCAAGCGCGACCCCAGTCGGACTCCTCAGCGAGGCGGCGCTTGGGCCCGCGCCCATACGCACGTCGCCAAACACAATCTGTACCCCTAAACTGTCGCTGCCCCGCTCCTGGGTAATAGGGCTGAGCTCAGGGCACAAGCAACTGGGACCCCCGAATCCTGGATCTCCGCCCCGTGGACACCTCTGCCGCAAGGCCCGAAAGGGCTAGGAGTCTGCACTGCCGCGTCATCCCCGAAGGCCGGCTGCGCAGAGCAGCCTCCACTGGCCCGGCCGCCCGCCCCCAACCCAGGTTCTAGCCCTGCTGGCCCCGGGGCACCCGCCTCCACCTTCTCTTCCTCGCCTGGAGCAGGCTCCGCCCGGCCCCGCCCCGAACACTCACCTGCGCCGGCTCGGGGCTGGGCGCACTGCCACCTCCCATCTCCGCGCGGAGTCCACACGGGAAGAACAAGTCAAAAAAGGCCCTAGTTTGGAGCTGGCCGAATGGACCGAACTTGAGGCGCGCCCGGGCTGGGCCAGGGCGGCGCCCCTAATCTCCACTACCCGGGCAGGAGGAGGCGGCACCCCAGCGCGGAGCCCAGTAGGGGAACAAAGAGGAGCCGGGATGGGGCCGCGCGCTTCCTGGGTGTCGGGTGACAAGTCTGCTGGGGAAGGCCCCGGCCGGGCCACCTGAGGAGGAGCCGCCTTCGCACGGCAGGCAGAGGGCACCCTGGCGTTAGGGCCCCAGAGGCCGTAGAACAGGGTGCACCGGCTGCCTCCGACCGCGCGGATAGAGGGAGGCCTGCGGGCTTCGGCGCGGAGGCGCTGGGACTTGACCGAGTGCAGAGATAATGACTCTGGGTGGGTTTTACCGCCCCCTGTGCCCCGCCCGCCCCCCGCGCCGCGCCATTGGCTCAGGTGCCGAGAGACGGGGGAGGGACAGGAGGCGGGCCGGGGATGATTCACCTTGAATGTGGCTTGGGTTGGTGCGCTACGCAGGGCACGCCCGACGGGGACTGCGGAGACGCTGGGAGCCCCGCCTGCTCGTCCAACCCCTCTGGGTCTGGCCTCAAGGGGTCCCATCGCCCACCTTCTATCCCCGCCTCCTACCTTCGGGCTGGGGTTCCACTAACCGAGGTGCGCCCCGACGCCCTGCCACCCCACCACCCTCAGAGCCCGAAGCTAGACGAGGTGTGTGTAATTTAGCATGCTTGGAAATCCGATTCTGGGCTGGGGGAGGGGAAGTGCGTTTGGCGGCGAGGCCACTGTGGGGCCACTAGACGGATCTCCACAGTCTCTCAGCAGAAAGAGGCGCAAAGGCTGACCAGTCTCGGAGGGCGCACCCAGACCTGGGGGCGCAGGTATGGAGTGAGGACTAGAAACTCTCCGCAACGTCCTCATCCACCTTTGCCCAGCTCTGCTGCCTCACAGGTGTTTGGCCACCGCCGCTGGCCGGAACAAAGGCTGCTTGTCCCGGAAGGGGGAGGGGAAGGGAAGCTGCCCCCAGACCCGTTCCCAACTCCCTTTCTTTCCCCCCACTGCGGCAATGGCTCCCCCGGGAGGGGGCGGGGGCGACCGGGGCTGTGGCGCGGACACCGATTAGATCCTTCTCGACCACCGTTGCTCGGGGTACCACCTAGAGCATTCGAGGAAGGGTCCGGGTCGGATGTTCCCAAACTGTCAGCATTGGGGTGACCTCTTCCTTCTTCCCTAGCATCCCGAACACCGGAGCGCCCCGCCCCTTGCCGTTGCTTTAGGCGTCCTTCCCAGTCGCTGCTGCGCCCGGCCGCCCCAGACGACAGTTCAAAACCAGATTAAAATAAAACGCTAATCCGCCTTCCTCCCTTTTAGCTCCTAGTTCTTCCAATGGACCCCGGCAGGTCTGGTGGCCTAGAAACCTCTAAAAAGGCGCGGCAGGGGCGGGGGACTTAGCGGATTCCTCCGCCAAACCTAAAGGCCCGTTGCGCTGAGATTGAAAACCGTTAGCACCGGGTCTTGGGCTCGCGCGGAGGAAGGGGTTAAGTGGGGGGAAGTCAGTCCTGCCCCCGCCCCTGCTGAGCCGCGAGGGGCCGAGAGTGACCACGCAGATACTAACCCTTCTATACTACCGATTCCTGGGTAGGGCCTGCTCCAGCCATCGATGTGGAGGATTGATGGTTCGGGAGGCAAGACCCACCCCAGGTGGGTGGAACCTGGGTGTCCCTCTCCTCACACAGCCAGGAATGAGAAGTGATGTGCCAGAACCCGGGCAGAGGAGATAATGAAAAGGGCACAGCCCAACAGACCAAAGAGGGGGTGGTCCCATATTAACCCCTCAATGGCCCACTCATATCTTCTCCCATCCCCGTCGCCCTGAGCCTCCCTAGCCGAGCCTCGACTCGCGCCCTACCTGATCCCCAGGCCCTTAGAGTACTGGGCGGCCTGGGTGCTGCATGCCAGGGAACACAGGCCACACAGGCTGCGAGTGGCCTCGGCTGCCTGCTGAGCCCCTTTATAGCGTGGGCCCCGCCCTCGGCGCCCCACCCTGGCCCATTCACCTGCTGTTGAGAACCAGACACCGCACAGCGGAAAGCTAGCCGCTGGGCCGCGCGGTGCGGCCGTCGAGGCTGCCTGGGCAGGGGGCACAGCCGAGACGGATCTAATTTCCACCTTTTCTTAAATGCGCTGCTGAAAGTCGAGACGGCCGCGGCCTGGGAGCCAGCGGCGCTTTCCCCCACCCCCACCCCCGCAGCTTTCTGCGCACCCCGAGTCCCCCAGCCTCATTTCGGGAGGGGCCGGGAAACTGCACCCGCAAGGGTCTCATGCATATTTTAGGGAGCAGGCTTGGCGAGTAATTGGAGCTGGACCCGGACGGTGAGGGGGCGGCCCCCAGGGACCCGATACCCGGGATCTCTTACGGCTCAGGGCTCAAGTAGGGGAAGAGGTGGCTCTGGCCGACCTTGGGTCCTCACTTTCTTGGCCTGAGGAGCACACCCAACGCCCGCAAGCAACCGACCCTCCTCCTGCAGTCCGATATCTGCCTGCCAGCTGCGGCATTCCCCTCCTCCTAAAGAGATCTCTTTCCCTCTCGCCCTATGACCCCGGGATGCGTAGTTTTGGGTTTCCTGACCCTCTTGCCAGGTTTAGGAAGGGTCTGTTGTCTTCCTGCACGTAGAAGACTCAGCGCCTTGCCCTGGAACCTCAAACACGGCCCTTCTTTCTTGCTCTAGTGTCTTGTCCCCTCCCTCTGGCTCTCCTTGCTAATTCCTAGCCCCAGCGCCTCGCCCTCCGTGGCAGTCACCCTTGTGTTGAAAGTGTTGGACGAGGAAGTAACCAACCCTCGGTCCCCACTTTCCTCTCAACGTGCAACAGAGCCGGGCAGAAGGGTGTCTGGGATACAAGCCTCCCTCTCAGGCCTCTAGAAGTAGTTCTGGGGGCTGGGATGTATCTCAGTGGTAGAACGCTTGCCTCGCATATGAGAGGCCCTGGCTTCAATCTCCAGTACCGATCCACACCACAGAAGTCTGGTAGTTCTGCCATTGGCGTTTCGGAATGGTGAGGTCCTCGTACTAAACTGGGCTCTGGACCCTATTGCACTAGTAACATACCCTCAGTGAAAAGAGCCCCAAATTTTGTCCTTCACTCTAGCCACGTTTTGTCTGTCTGGACTATTTGAAGTGAATGTATGTTTGTTTGCTTTTTACCACACATGCCACTTTGAGCGATATGCTTCACCTCTTTTTCTTTCTTTCTTTTTTTAAATCGGGGATTGAACTCAGGGGCACTTGACCACTGAGCCACACTCTCAGCCCTGTTTTTCTGTTTTGTATTTTATTTAGAGACGGGATCTCACTAAGTTGCTTAGCGCCTCGCTTCTTGCTGAGGCTGGCTTTGAACTCGAGATCCTCCTGTCTCAGCCTCCCGAGCCTCTGGGATTACATGCGTGCCCCACTGCGTCCAGCTCACTTCACCTCTTTGAGCCTCAGTTTCTCCATTTACAAAATGTGTAGAAGAACCCCGACC
Organism: Geosciurus inauris; assembly: GCA_004024805.1. Classification (NCBI taxonomy): domain Eukaryota; kingdom Metazoa; phylum Chordata; class Mammalia; order Rodentia; family Sciuridae; genus Geosciurus; species Geosciurus inauris. The sequence continues at coordinate 25,464 of PVHX01012301.1, forward strand.
TCTCAGGAAGACAAAGAAAATACACGCGTGAGCATGCGAGTACTTGGTGACAGGGAGATCCCTGCACCCTCGCCTGCCCCCAGCCGGGGTATTCCAGGCCCCTGGAGCTGCCCCCTCCTAAACTCCTAAACTCCTGGCCCAGGAGGTGGGGAGGTGGTGGCCAGGACCACGAGTTGGGGATGCTGGCCTTTTGATCTTGGCGGAGCCCCAGCCCTCGGGACTTGGCTCTAGAATCTAGATTCGCGTGGGTCGACACTTCCAGGGGTGTTTGAAACCCAACTAATTTCCTGGTATTTTCCAAAGACGGTGTGTCTGTGCATCTGTGCGTTTTTCTCCAAGGGCCCTGTAGGAGTCTATTCGTCTGAGCCCGGGAAGTACTATCTGGCTGTGAGAGGGTGTAGGGAGAGTTGAGGGAAGAATGAGAAAGAAGACCGACAAATGAAAGACGATTCTGTCTTAAGGAATCGGCCCAGTTCTTCAAAAGAATGAGGAAAATATAAATGATCGTTATATATCCTGGAAAATATCCTGGATGTTTAGTGAAAAAAGCAAAGGACACGCGGGCTCCTGTTTGTGTAAAAATATAAATGGGGCAAGGGTTTAAGCATGAGGTTTGTTATGCACAAAAGGGCTCCGCCCCGAGGATTGAAGACTTTTTTTTAAAGGACTTCGTTTTATGGCCGCCTGGACTGTTCCAAGCGAATGTGTCTTTATTATATGCTTGTATTAAATTTTCGATTTAAGAAGAAAAAAATTTTTTAAAAAAACTGTTTCGGGATGTTGAAGCATGGAAGTGTAGAATCAGAGGGCGAGTTGCAAATGGAGGGACTGGGGCTGCCGGAGAAGGGTGCCGCCGGGGCTCTGGTTCCTGAGGAACATGCTTCCAGAACCCTAGCCCATAAAAAGCGCGAAGTGGGAGAGAAGGAAGGGGAGGCGACCCTTGGGGTTTCTCAGCTCTAGGTCTTTTGGCTTTCCCTATATGGGGACTTCCAGACTCAGTCTGATCCTGTGTCGCCGAGGCTTGCGAGTCCGCTCCAGAGGATCCCCAACCCGAGCAGGACTGATGGGATAGAGGACCGCGTCCAACCCCAGTTGCCTCATTTCAAAAACACCCGCGGCGCCTTTTTCTGGAGAAGTTGGAGAGGATGCGCCAGACAAGGTGCCCTGGAAGCCTAGCGTGCCCATCGCGTTGCTGTGCTTCTGCTTGGGTCGCTCCAGTGCTAGGAACTAGTTTCCCCACCTGCAACCAGCTGGGATCCGTGGGGCAGCCCCCACCTTCACGCAGTCACTGTACTCAGACTCGAGAGCCCGCCTGCCAGCCCCGGGGCCGGGGATGGCGTCAGGGATCAGAAACACTGAGGTTCTAACCAGATTGTGTCTGCAGTTGGGGGACTGGCCCCCGCAGCCTGCAGCAGATTATCCAAAGGTCGGTGACCCAAATATGGTTTTGGCCACAGGCCATGTTTCACTCCCTGTGTCCAAAGCAGAATTTGGCTCAATAATTCTGCCCCCAAACCAGGCGAATGTTTTTTCGGTTTGAGGATGCTTTGGGGAGTTAGGTCTTAAATGTTGCAAATTAGAATAATCTTCATTGTTAACCATCTAATAAGTATTTGTTCGGTGCCTGCCTGAGCCTTAGTTTCTTCTGGGAATTGGGAGCTCGCCCGGATCAGAGAACTGCTGGGGGACCAGTCGAAGTCGTGTTCTTGCAAGCGCCTTATAGCAGCAAAGCGCTTCTTCCAGGGACAGTTCATTTTAGTCTGCAATGGCCACCTAAATCTGCCTGAATGAAGTTGCCGGCCTTTCTAGAACCCGAACGTGCTCCTGCGTGGATAGGAGCGTCTTTTCCCGGCTGGAAGGGTTCTGCGGAGAGGACTACGCGTTCTCCCCAGGGCAGTCGGGTACTCTCTTCCGCACTTCACAACCCGGCGTTTCCCCTGCGCATCCGCTCGGTATCCAGCGTGGTCGGCGTGCTCCCGGCTGGACACCTTCTCGGTGCCCTGCAGCCGCCTGCCCCGGCTCCTGTTGCTCTCAGCCTTGCGGCGTGGTTCTGGCTGATTGCCTTGGCATCCCTCCCGGTTGCCCCCAGACCCTCAAACCCTCCCAGGGCCCCGCGCTGGAGCGGAAACAGCCGGCTCATTCGTGGTGGGAGCTGACCGAGAGTCAAGCGGGCCAACCTCTCATCTTCTTAGATGAGAGATCTGAAGCCCAGTTAGGCTCCCAGTTCCAGGCAGAGCCGGCACCAGAGCGCGATTCGCTGGATGTCAGCCCCTAGGTCTTTCCACAGATCCAGAGAGAACTCTGGGAGCCGGACATTAAGAAATGCCGCGAGCCGGGTGCGGTGGCGCACGCCTGTAATCCCAGCGACCCGGGAGGCTGAGGCAGGAGAATCCCGAGTTCAAAGCCAGCCTCAGCAATTTAGCGAGGCCCTGCCTCAAAATTAAAATTAAAATGGGCTGGTCCTACAGGGTTCAATCCCCAATATCGCCAAAATTTTTTAAAAGTTAAAAATTTTAAATGCTGAGGGACGCGCTGGGGTGGAGCCCGGGAGGTTCCCCGGGTAGCCACCGGCCTCTAGCCAAGCCGGGCCAGAGGAACCTTGGGAACTGCAGAGATGTTCTTGGTGACACACCTGAGGGGCGGATTGCCTAGAAAGAGGATTATCCCGGGGGTTCTGCATGCAGACTGACAGCCCCTCTGGGCTGGGGATGATGCATCGTCGTCGTTGTGGGTGGGAAATAGCCCTTCACAGAAGAGGGGCGGGAGCGGGAAGGACCACCTTCAATTGGGATAAGTGGGAGGCAGGTGCGTGTTTGTAGCGTGTAATCAAGAAAGATCAAGAATTTCTGAAGCTCTTTGATCTGCTCTTCTGGAACCTCCATCAATAATCGGAATCCAAGCCAGGTGCGGTGGTGCACGTCTGTAATCCCAGCACTTTGGGAGACTGAGGAGAATCGCGAGTTCAAAGCCAGCCTCAGCAACGGCGAGGCGCTAAGCAACTCAGTGAGACCCTGTCTCTACATAAAACACAAAATAGGGCTGGGGGTGTGGCTCAGTGTTCGAGTGTCTCTGAGTTCAATCCCGGGTACTACTACTACTAATAATAATAATAATCGGAACCCAGCAGTTGGTAATCGCACCCACAGTTCCCCCGGTGGGAACCTGCTTGGCAGCCCTCCCGAGACGGATGGCGACTGAAGCAGGTGGGGAAGCTCCCTCAGCAGCTGCCAGGCTGCTAGCCCTTGGTGTAGAGGCTGGGTAGAGCCTGGGCCTGGCCTCCAGGGTGGGCGGCTTTGGGGGAAAACATCCGCCCAATCCTTCAGCATGAGTCCCCAGTGATGCCCCAGACGGGCAAGGGCCCTATCTGTCTCGGCCGCTGTATCCCATGCCGGCCTGTAGGAAGGTGCTGTGTGAGTCCGAGGGAGTGCCAGCATCAGCTGTGAGGAGGCATAAGAAGAGGGAGGCACAGGCTACAGGCAGAAAGGAGGCCGGCCCAGCCCTGTCTCTGGTCTGTTTCTCTCCACCACAGCCTCCTTCTCTGTCACTCTTCTTGGCCAGCAATGTCCAGCCTGGGTTTTGTCTTGGTAGGTCCTTTCCAGGGAGTCTGAAACTCTTCTTGGACTTCTGGGAGTTGGGGGCATCTTCTTCCCACTCTTCTTTCTCACAGGCATGAGCCGTGGAAGAGCTGATTCTCTCCCTCCCTCCAATCCAGCAGGTTCCTCTGTGCTGGGAGGATTAGAAGGAAGTGCTAGAGTGAGGTCTACTTAGTAGCACTGGTCGGAAAGTGCTCTTCCTGTCTTCCTTCATCCTTCAATTTTTCTTTTTTCAGACACATTGGAGAAATGTGCTATAGCCATAGAAATGGAAGTAGAGAAGCTGGCTGTACTTGGACTTTACACTAAAGCCCAGCTGTGCCAGACATGGGGCTTCCACTGTACGCCAACTGGCAAGGGATAGCGGGATGTCTCCTGCTGGTTAAATTAGTGCAGGATGATACTCCAGAAGCCACATCATCCAATCTTAGAATTCTGGATCATAAAACGGAGACTGCATGGATCTTCAAGGAACCTACATTCTCCTTGAGATATGAAGATGTGTGTCTGGTAATGCTCCATCTGTGCTTAGGAGGAACCAACACTGCTAGAAGTTCTCTTTCCAGCAGAAGCTGGGTGGAGTGGTCTGTGATTGAAGGGTCACCAGACTCAGCAAACTTGACAACAGTCCTCTCATTGGGTCTTTTTTTTTTTTTAATATTTTTTTATTGTAGATGGACACAATGTCTTTATTCTGTTGCTTTGTATGTGGTGCTGAGGATCGAACCCAGGGCCTCACGCATGCGAGGCAAGCGCTCTACCGCTGAGCTACAACCCCAGCCCCTCTCATTGGGTCTTAATCACCTGCAGACCCCTGCTGGGTGTGGACAGGACAGCCCCACACAGGTGGGAGGAGGGGTGGATGAGCGGCTGTATGGCTGAGAACTCCTCTCCCGCTTCCCCTCACAGGATATGGGAATCTTCCTTCACCATGGGCCTCCCTTGGGCCCAGGCCTTGGGTCCCTTCCATCTTCTGCCCTGGAGTGGGAGCTGTCCTCTCCGCACAGTGCACTTGGTTGTATTCCCATCCCCTAGGCCACCTGCCAGCGGATGGGGTCTCTTTAAGGAATTGATTTCTACAAGTCCCTGAAGTGTATCCTCAGCAGTAAATCTCCTGCCACCCAGGCTTTCTGCTCCATGAATGATTTAGCACCTCAGAGGGATTGGAACCATCTTCCCGAGCCATCCAGCAGTCGGATGCCTGCAGCTGTAACAGCACCAACCCCCCTGCCATGGTGATGGATGGTCTCTTCTGCCCTAATGGGGAGAAGAGTGCAAGCGCTGTCTGTGAGGGGATCCGGCCATGAAAGTAAGTACCCATCTGGCTCCACAGACTCCTGGTTTGGGGTCTTACTGATGGGCCAGCTAGCTAATTGCCCTCAGAGGTACCTAGTGAAAGAGCCTGAGTCTATCCTTTGTCCTCAGCCCACAGGGACCCTGGCTTGTTTCAGAGCAAGATTTGTCTTTCCAATTCCTAAAGTGCTCAGAGAAAGGAACTACACCAAGTGCCCTCTTCCCTTGCTCTGGTTACAACACACAAACACACACACAAACCATGTTCACTTTTATCAAGAAACTTCTCAGGAAGTTCATCATTATATCCAACCATAATCTTTCCTGCTATACAGAAAGCCCATTTTTTTCAGAATCCATCTGGAACTGACAGAGAACAGCTGGTCATTACGGGCCATATGCTAACCCTGCAAGCACACATGGGAATGATGGCTGGGTCTTGTTCCCTCCCGGTCTTTAGATCCTCCCCACCCCCATCATCTTTCATCTAAGCTTTAATGACCCTGGTTCCCTCAAGTCCACCCCTTTTGGGAAAAAGACAAGGACTTGCCAGCCAACATCCTGAGGTCACCCACTTCGTCCCTGGAAAGGGAAGAAATGGAGAGGGTGGTCCCAAAAGGGGGTGTAGCCTCTGTCTGCCTCCATCCCTGGTTCAGAGGAGGATGAGGTCCTGAGATTGTTTGGGGTGAGCCATGTGAGTCCACCACAGAGAGTGGGGCTTAGGTTTGGGTTCTGTTTTGTTTGGACAGCTTTGTTGAATTATGATTTACATAGAATAAAATTAATTTAAACACAAAATTAAATGAGCTTTGTATTTATATAATCCATGTAAGCAGTACTGCAGTCAGGGAATAGAACATTCCATTGCCTCCAAAATGTCCTTCCTGTGTTTTCTGGTCAATCTCCCTCCCCCAGCACAACCCACACTACCACCCCAACCCCCGGCAACTACTGATCTGCCTTCTATCACTGTAGTTTTGCCTTTTCCAGAATTCCATTTATATACAAGCATGGAGCATGTAACCTTTTGAGTCTGGCTCCTTTTGTTTATTTTTTAATTAATTAATTAATTTAATTATTTGGTGTTATTTGAGTTCAATCCCTAGGACCAAAAAAAAAGAGCTGTTCACCCCAAAAGAGCAGCAACCCCCCTCCTCCCAAGAAGGAAGGAGACAAAACCTCTGGGACCCACTGGCTAATGGAGCCAGGGTCCCAATGACCCCTTGGGACAAATGATGAGGAAGAGACTGACAGTGGCCTTTGAAGCTGCTTCTCCTGGTCAACTCATCCTATCCCCTACCTGAATGTCCAGGGGACAGAAGGGGACTGGGTCTTGCCCAGAGGCCAGATCCTGAGTTTGAGTCACATGAGATTCTCTTGCATTAAGAAACACAAGCTCAGCCGGGCATGGTGGTGCACACCTGTAATCCCAGCACTTAGGGAGGCTGAGACAGGAGAATCGCAAGTTCAAAGCCAGCCTCAGCAACGGCGAGGCACTAAGCAACTCAGTGAGACCCTGTCTCTACATAAAACACAAAATAGGGCTGGGGATGTGGCTCAGTGGTCAAGTGCCCCTGAGTTCAATCCCAGTACCAAAAAGAAAAGAAAAGAAACACAGGCTCCACCAAAAGCACCTGACGTGGGTTGCATTTGGGGTAGGACACATTGGCCAGATGGTTGGGCACCTGGGCACCCCCCATGTGCTCTCATGAGCCCTGTCTCTTCAGTCTGCGGGCCTGTGGTCTGGGCCATTATGACCCATTCTATAGGAACCATCTTCCAACCTGGGGAGGAATGGAGCTCAAGTGGGGCTAGCCTGGAGCCTGCCCAGCTGGGTCTCCCTGGGGGCCTTTGGTAAGAAAGACTTCAGGGGTATCAATAGAAGCCTATTATCTTGTCTCTTTCCTTAGAGGCTCATTCCATGGGGGCTTTTAGGGAGGGGTAGGGAGGCTGGCAAAAGGCCACCTGAGGCTGCTTTTCAACGAAACTGTGTACCTGATAGAGTTACTTGTATCAAGTGCACCACAACTTTTAATCCACTTTGTAATCAAACAGGGCATCATTGGGGGCCCCAACAAGCTCTAGAGGACAGTGCAGTTCCACCCACTTTACAAGTGGGGAAACTGAGGCAAGGGGAAGATCAGAAGTCATCCATTTGAGCCAAGCAGGTGGTAGAGAACTCAGAGCTCTGGGCCCGGGATCAGCCCACACCTTTGCAGAGAACAAGATGGGTGGGGTTGGGGGCTTTGCTGCAGGCAACTCTGTTGTCTTTGATGAGTTTACAGTCCTTCCAAGCATGAAGTGACATCTACCAACTATGGGGGATTTTCATAGACAAATTCACAAAAATTCTATTTCATCATCTGAGCATGCCCACAAGCTGAGCATGCCCACAAGCTAGAGTTTTTGCAGAAGCTTGTGTCTTCTCTGGGTCCCACTCCAGACTGCCTGAAAAATGAGCAGCTAGTTGCAGGGGGAGGGGGGTTCTTCCTTCTGCCTCCAGCCAAGATGGGCTCTGGGTGTGGCTGTAGCTCCACCACTGTCTCTCCATGGGCCTTCGGGCTAGGCTCTTGTGTGTGCCTGTTGCTGCAGCTACGAGACTAGGGCCAATGTTGGACCTTGCAGTTCCATTTGTTCTAGCTCAATGCAACAGGAGGAAAAGGAACATTGCAAAGCAGAAAATGCTAGATCCTCATGAAAGACAGGAACATGTCAAGGCCAAAGGCCATAGCAGAGAGGTAGCACTCCGCACCACAGAACACAGCACCACCCCAGAGCCAAGGGGCCTGGGCGCTGGACCCCGAACTGCCTCTCTGGGCCTCAGTAGACTCTATTAAAATAAAGGGTCAAGCCAGCAGCTTTAATCACAGCTACTCAGGAGGCTGAGGCTGGAGGATCCCAAGTTCCAGGCCAGCTTAGGCAACAACACAAGATCCCGTTACAAAAAAACAAGAGTGGGGGTACTGGGGGTCATGGCTCAGTGGTAGAGCGTCTGCCTAGCATATGTGATGAACTAGATTTGGTCCTCAGCACCACATAAAAATAAATAAATAAAACAAAGGTATTGTGTCCATCGACAACTAAAAACAAAACAAAACAAGAGTGAGTCAGAGCTCTCTCCAGCCATGACATTCTACACTGTTCCCAGAGCTATCTGGGGGTAGAGTGGACATATTTTCCTGGGCACATCCCCATGCCTGGGCCCTGAATACTCTTAGCAGAGGCTGTGCCTCCTCAGGGTACTTGTCCCAGACTAGCTGCTGCCACCTCTCTTTTTTTTTTTTTGGTACCAGAGATTGAACTCAGGGGCACTCAACCACTGAGCCACACCCCCAGCCCTATTTTGTGTTTTATGTAGAGACAGGGTCTCACTGAGTTGCTTAGCGCCTCGCCGTTGCTGAGGCTGGCTTTGAACTCGCGTTTCTCCTGTCTCAGCCTCCCTAAGTGCTGGGATTACAGGCGCGAATCACCGCACCCGGCTCCATCTTTGAGGAACTCATAGGAACTCAGCCCACCTGGGCCCCTTGGCAGGCTGCTGGGAGCACAGTTCAGTATGGCACAGGTAGGATAGAATGGCTTCTAGATCTGTTGGAGGGCCAGAGGGTCCCTGTCATGGGTCAGCATTTCCTTGCACTGGGGCAAGGCCTGGCCTCCCTGTGCCAGGAGGAAAAACTTTGAGCATATACCAGGACAGGAAGGGCCTCTTCCTGGCTGTGTGGAGATGGTCATCAGTGGCCAGAGGGAGCAATTATGTTCCCACTGAGTTCCATCTGCAGCTAAGGAAAGCACAGGCCCTGGGCCTAGGGTGCCAGGTAAGACCCACAACACCAGTCAGATTGGAATTTCAGATAAACAAAACATTTTAGTATAAGCATGGTACTAAATAGCCACAGGATATATGAATGCTAAAAAAATAAGTGTTGTTCACCTGAAATTAAAATTTGACTGGGAATATTATATTTTTATTTCTAAATCTGGCAACTCTACTTGGGATCTCAAACCATGTCCTACCCCACCTCATCCCTGCAGCCCAGCCGGCCAGGATGCCTGATATGGGATGCCAGTGGGAGTCTCTGGAACTCTCTCTGATCCTGCTCTTGCTGGCTGTCTCTCTGTCCTTTCTGTCTCAGTCTGCCTGACGCTTGCCCTTCTGTCCCCCGCTGTCTATCTTGGCCCGTCCCTCCTTAGCATCCCTCCCACGTACCCTGCTGCCCTACAAGGTGGCAAATCCTCAGGGCTCCCCACACAGGATGCTACCAGTGGTTGGGGTGGGTCTGCGGGTCTGAGATTGGGCGGTGGTCCTCTGTGCTAGGCTCCCTCTCCTCTTTAGCTATCCTGTACCGAGATACTCGAGATAGCTCCCAGCCTGCAGGGATGGGGAAGAAATGCGGCTTCAGGCCTCCCATTTCTGTGCACTGAGCTTTCCATAGATTCCCAAATGTAAACCTAACCTTCCCTTGAGGGAGAGGTGTTTTTAGCCCACCATGAAGATGAAGAAACTGAGGCAAAGAGAGGTGAGGTAACTTGTTTACGGTGACACTAGCCAGGAGGCCAACAATTCCTGGGCCTCTTCCAATGGTGCCAGGTCTTCGCCCCTTTCCCAGGTTGTGAAGGAACTAGGAGGTCCTTTCGCTACCCTGCTGGGGCTGCTGGGTAGGATATGTCTGGCAAAGCCCTCTCCTCCCAGTTCCAGTCAGCTCTGCCACACGCAGGTGGGGCCCAGGAGTCCAGCCATGGACAGGCTGCTGTTCCTGCTGCCTTCCCCTACCCTCGGACAGGAGGGACAGTACTTACCCCTTCAGGGCAAGCCTCCAATTGGATTGGCCCCCACCTGCTCCTTGGTGCATTAGGGCCTCCGAGAGGCTGGATGGGAGGAGCTGTGGCTTGGAGCCCTGGGGTCTTCCTCACCTTGAGGGGAGTGAGGAGGCCTGCTCTCCCACTCCGCCCTCACCCTCGGGGCTCTCCTCTTCGTGGTTGCAGGTTGGCCCCTTGGAGCGGGCTCAGTCTGAACACCAGGTGTTCCAGGTTTCCTACAAAACCTAGCCGGCCCCAGGCAAGGAGCCCAGGGGTACACACCTTCCCATGGAGAACACCACAAGACCTGAGTTGAAGAGAAGATGGAAAAAGGGAATGGGGAAGGGTGCCACGGGGGCCAGGCCGCTCACGCCTGTGTGCAACCCAGCAGAATTCTTTTCAGTGCACTGGATTTTGACTTTTTCCTTTTCTCTGATTTCTTTTAAAACTAATCTTCAGTGTCCCTATCACAAAGAGTCCCATCATTAGACTGCGGAGACCGTGGCAGACAATGTGAACCCCAGAAAACTGCTGACCTGGATTCAGCAGCCTGCTTTTCCTGTCTTTGTTCTATGTGCATGTTGTTTTTTTTTTAAATATTTATTTTTTAGTTGTAGGTGGACACAATATCTTTATTTTATTTTTATGTGGTGCTGAGGATCGAACCCAGTGCCTCCTGCATGCTAGGCGAGCATGCTGCCACTGCGCCATAACTTCAGCCCCATGCATGTTGTTTTTAATTAAAAATGAGGCCTTTTTGTACCGTCTGTTTCATACAGTGTCTTACTTTTCTTACAAAGTAACCTTTTCCCATTTGGTTTCTTTCTTTTTGTCCTTCTGGAGGTTGAACCCAATGGTGCTCTACCACTGAATCACATCTCCAGCCCTTTTTTATTTTTATTTTGAGACAGGGTCTTGCTAAGTTGTTGAGGTTGGCCTCAAACTTGCAATCCTCCTGCCTCAGCCTCCTGAGGAGCAGGGATTATATGCATGTGCCATCACGCCTGGCTCTTTTTCCCATTTGGGAAAATCATATTCTATGACAGTGAACAGCTGCACAGCATGACTATTACTATTAAGCCCATCTTAAGGTCATGTGGGCAGTTTCCAATTCCCTGCTATCAGAATATAGTGAATTTCTTTAGGATCCATTTCATCCATCTCTAGGTCAAAGAGGGTGCAAATTGAAAATATTCTTGGTTCATATTATAGAAACTGCACACACTTGCTATCGTAAATTTCAACAAGCAGGGCGTGTACACAGTAGGCACCCTGGCTCTGGGAGGGGTGGTACAGGATAGCAAATTCCAGCGGCCACTGCTGATTGGAGACCAGAAGCATGGCAGGGCTGATCCAAGCTAGTGGGCCAAGGGAGCCTAGAAGATTCCATACTGGAAGAGGCAGGGTCCAGTCCCATTTTTTGGTCCTTGTCAGGCAGCCCCTCCTCCTGCGGGCTTGAGGGGCCCAGCACCCACAGAAATTCAGACAATTCAGTATGGATATCTGGAAGGTCTGGGGTCCAAGGGCCCCTCCTTCTCCTCTAGGACAGGGGTTCTTTGTTCCCCTTCCAAGACCAATCACAGCCCTGAAGGAGACAGTGGGAAAGCAGGGTCTCAGCCTGGCCTGAAGTGGGGGTGGACAGTGCAGGTGGAAGGTCCATCACAGGTTGGAGTGAGACTGTCATGTGATGGATTCCTAAGCTAAGTGATTCTCAAACTTTGCTTCCTCGGCAGACACAGAGCAGGAGAGGAGGCCCCTGGCCCCTGGGCTCCTACTCTCCTATTTATTCCTACTGCTCCATTTACATCTGCTGTTCTTTTTCTTTTTTTAATTTAATTTTATGATTATTATTATTAGTAGTAGTAGTACCAGGGATTGAACTCAGGGGCACTCGAACACTGAGCCACATGCCCAGCCCTATTTTGTGTTTTATGTAGAGACAGGGTCTCACTGAGTTGCTTAGCACCTCGCTGTTGCTGAGGCTGGCTTTGAACTCACAATCCTCCTGCCTCAGCCTCCCAAAGTGCTGGGATTACAGGCATGAGCCGCCAGGCCAGGCTAAATTTAAAAAAAAAAATTTTTTAAGTTATACATGACCGTGGAATGTATTTAGATATATTATACCCACATGGACTGTCACTTCCCATTCCCGTGGTTGTACGTGATGTGGAGTTACACTGGTGGGGTATTCACATATGAACACAGGAACGTTGTCGGATTCATTCGGCTGCCTTTCTCTTCTTACCTCCCCCCCGCTCCCCCACCTTCCCTTCATTCTCCATCGTCTAATCCAATGAACTTCTACCCCGCCCCCCTTACTGTGTTAGCATTTGCATGTCGGAGAGAACATTCTACCATTCGACCTTTGGTTTTTTGGGATTGGCTTATTTCACTTAGCATTACATCCACTGTTTTTTTGTTTTTGTTTTTTTAGTTGTAGATGGATGCAATGTCTTTATTTATTTATTTTATATGGTGCTGAGGATCGAACCCAGGGCCTCACACATGCGAGGCACATCCTCTACCACTGAGCCACAACCCCAGCCCCTTTGTTTTGTTTTTGTTTTTGTTTTGTTTTTTAAATATTTGAAATACAACTTTATTCTGATTCTAAACGAAAAGGAACTGGAATAACAGCAACAAACAAGATTCACCACTGAATATTGGGATGTGACTGTAACAGTCATATTCGAAACTCAAGAAGGAAACAACTGCATTCCAAACAGTTAAACATGCAGGTCCAAAAAATGAAAGTATTTTTTTAATTGCCACATTTGCTCTGAAGCTCATTCATTTCCTTCAGCATTCCACAAATGAAGCACGTGTCTGCTTAGCTAGATTTTAGTCAAGTGGTACACACACACAGCACCCTATAACACTGGAACATCCAAGCCGGGTGCAGTGGTGCACGCCTGTAATCCCAGCACTCTGGGAGGCTGAGACAGGAGGATCGTGAGTTCAAAGCCAGCCTCAGCAATGGCGAGGCACCAAGCAACTCAGTGAGACCGTCTCTACGTAAAACACAAAATAGTTCTGAGGATGTGGCTCAGTGGTCAAGTACCCCTGAGTTCAATCCCCAGTACTAAAAAAAAATTAAAAAAAAAAGACTGGAACATCCACTGTTCATAAGGCTTCCAAGAAAGATCTGCTTTGAGAAAAAGCTCCCAGCGCTGAGGGTGGAGCTCAGGGGTAGAGGTACTGCTTAGCCTCCTCAAAGCCCTGGTTTCCACTCTCAGACAAGAAGAAAAAAGAAAAGAAAAACTTCGGTCCAATGTGGTGACCCCTGCAACCCCAGCTACTCGGGAGGCTGAGGTAGGAGGGTCACAAAATAGAGACCAACCTGGGCAATTTAGTGAGACCATGTCTCAACAGACACCTCCTCACCTGCGGAAAGGTTGCCCTTCAAGACCCAGTGCTTCCCATCTGCCATGCTGGGCCTTTCAGGCCCCTCCTGGAGGTCTTAGGGATGGTAGTGTCCCTTTCTGTGTTCTGGAGATGCTCTGGATGACGTCAGGACCCAGCCTTCCTGCTTCAGCTTTGCCCATGCCCACTTCTCTGCAGGGCCCTCCTGGCCCGCCTCCAGCCAGCATCCTTTGCCATCCACCTTAAAAGCTACTTCCTACTGGAAGCTTCTCTGGCCCCAGCCACGGCACCGCCTGTGCCCTAGGACAGATTCCTCCTCTCTAGAGGATGGTGGAGGTCCCTCCTTCCTAGGGTTCAGGCCTCAGGTTGGAGAGGAGTGGCCTGGTTTGGTGGGAGCCCTCCTTGTCTGGGCAGGAAGCCTGGGGAATAAGGCTAGGGGGAATTGGAGGTTGAGAACTTTCCATGTGATTCTGTAGGTGTCAGCAGGGACCTGGACATGAAGAAGATGGTCTGGTAACAAAGCAGAAGACTGACTGGAACAGAGAGAGCAGGAGGAGGGGAGGCTCTGGAAATCCCATGACTTGGCATGACCTGGTACCCAAGGCTCCTGAGGCTGCTGGCTGTGTGCACGGGGGCAGGGGCATGCAGGCTGTATGGAGAGAGGTTTCCAGAACTCTCTTATGCTACCACCTGGGCACTGAGAGAGAGTAGTTAAAGGTCCCACTTGGGGCTAGGAGTGTAGCTCAGTGGTGGAGCACTTGCCTAGCACACATGAGGGCCTGAACATAAAGCCCTACCAGGTATTAACTGTGCCACCAGCACCACAGGGGGAAAAAGTCCTATATTCAGATGTCCTGGCTTCTTCAGTGACCATCTGCCTGGCTGACCTCATGCAAGGTACCGCGTTCCCTGACCTATGCATGGGCCATACTCAGAGCACCTGCCTCAAGGGATTGTGAGGGGGTCAAAGGAGGTAATGGGTGGAGAGTGTGGGGGCCGCTCAGTGCTGAGAACCGGCACCATCTGTCCCTGAGCCTCATCTCCTTAGGCCAGGTAAAGAGCACATGTAGCCCGCCTCTCAGGGGTATTGGTGGGAGGGTAAAATGAGCCCAAGTAGCCAAAGGTTCAGCTGTCCTAGGCAGTGTGGAAGAAGCTGAAGTGACTAGCCGTCTTACTCCTGGCCTCAGTGGGACCTGCTCTGGGACCCCCATGTGGTCAGCCTGGGGCTCTGCAGTATCTCCCTACAAGGGCCTCTGCTTGTCAGCCCAGGAAGGGCCTGCCCTCAAAGGCATGGGGAGGGACAGGGATCTTCTCCCCCACAGCAGCCTTGGAAGCCCAACCAGCAGGGAGAGCTGCCCCCACCCCCAGCAGGAAGCAGAAGCAGTGGGTGTGGATATGGGGAAGCCAGGCGCCTCTGTCCCCCTCCACCAGCCAGCCTGGAGGCCCCAGGAGGCACAAGATAATCACAGCAATTGCAGAAAGACAGGACTTCCTGTGGGGGGCAGGGCTTGACAGGATGGCAGGAGGATCCTCTTGGCAGAGCTGCTGCCTGAGGGTGGGGAGTGAGGCCCAGGGCCTGGAATCCCGTCCGTCCACACTGCCTGCGTCCCAGGGGAGAGGAGGACAGGCTCCCAGGCCTCACAAAGAAGCGCAGGATCTGCGGCGGGGACGGCGTGGGCAGCCTGGAAGTGACTGTTTAGAGTTCAGGTTATCTTTGTTTACCGCGGAGGGAACATAAAGCCCTGCGCAGGTATTAACTGTGCCCACCTGCGCCCAACATTAATTTGCTCCTCCGGAGTTCCAGCCAATGGCACCAGCAATAAAGGAAATTGCTTTTTGAAGTTGACAGAGGCTGGGAAGAGAGCTCCAGGACAGGCCTGACTTCTCCAGGTAGCAGCTGGGCCCCTCTCTCTCCACCTGTCCCCCAAAGCAGAGGGTGTGTAGTTGTCACTGGGAAGCTGGGAAGAAGCCTCCAATCCTCATGTGTACTTTTTCCCAAAAGATCCTTTCACCTTGTGTTTCCCAGGCCTAACATGGGGCCATGTGATAGGACTTCAGCATTAGGGCAAGAGGAGAGATATTAAGCAGGACTTCCTGATGACAGGTTTTTGAGCATGAGGCAGAGCATAGGATCTCTTTCCCACAGTTCTTTGAGAGAGCACTCTTGGGCTTGGGCAACAAGGATTGGACAAGGGGGCCCTCCTGCTGTGGAAGCGCTGCTGACCTCCCATGATTGGCATGGTGAGGTCCACCAAGGCATTCCTGTCTCCACGAAGGGAATTCTCTGCTTTCAGCTCCTGAGTTCCCACTTCCCTAGAGGACCCCAGAGAGACAGATCACGGTCCTCACAGCATCCTCTCCCAGACCCTTGCTCCTGTCACCCCAGACCCTGTCTATTTCCATCTCCCAGAGTGGTGCCTTAACAGCTACTACCGTTGGCGACCACCACATGCACCCATTTTACTCCCCAAACAATGGCCCATAAGGCAAGTATTGGTGCCTCTTATGAGAAAGCTGAGCTTCTGGAGCCTTGCCTGTGACATTCAAGGAACCCTGAGGACTGCAGGCAGCAGTCACTGAAGCTGAGTGAATCGCACGGCGGCAGATTCCCTCCTGAAGTCCAGGAGCAAGCGGCCGCTGTCGACACCTTGATTATAGATTTCTGGTCTTCAGAACTGTGAGAGGATAATTTCCTGTCATTCCAAGTGACCCAGTTCTGGTCATTGTCACAGCAGCCTCAGGGAACTGAAACAATTGGTGTTCTGGAGTGTCACCAATGCCCCCAACTTCCACCTCCGTCACCTGCTGCTGACAGCCAGGTCTGTCTCTCCAGGCAGAACTCCATCCTGAGTTTCAGATCTCTATTCTCTGTGGTCTCGTAGATATCTCTGTCTTTGTCATATTTGGTCTTTGTCCCTTCATGAGCCATAGGAGTGACATTTGGTTTTTGTAATGGGCCCCTTTCCACAGCACCTGGATTTATGCTAGTGTGGTGGCAAGTTAGGGCCCCTGATAGCCTAAGGATGAGACTGGTCACCAGAAACCAAGTGATTAGAGGATTGGGACATTCAGCCCCAAACACTTCTGGAAGGGGCAACAGGTGCTGGAGATTAAATGCAATTAAACTCTATAGACTTGAATGGAGCGGGGACAGATACAGCTCAGCGGTTGAGCAGTTGCCGGTCATTCTAACTCCTGGGTTCAGTCCCCAGCACTGCAAAAACAAAATTCCCCTTTTAAAAAAATGCAGTGTTTGGGATTGAACCCAGGGTGCTCTACTTCTGAACTACATGCCCAGACCTTTTTAAAGTGTTTTTTTTTGGTACTGGGGATTGAACTCAGGGGTACTCGACCACTGAGCCACATCCCCAGCCCTATTTTGTGTTTTATGTAGAGACAGGGTCTCACTGAGTTGCTTAACGCCTCGCCATTGCTGAGGCTGGCTTTGAACTCGCGATTCTCCTGTCTCAGCCTCCCAAAGTGCAGGGATTACAGGCATGCGCCACAGCTCCCGGTCTTCTAAAAAAGTTTTTGAGAGCACCTGTAATCCCAGTGGAATGGGAGATGAGCCAGGAGGATTGCGAGTTCAAAACCAGCCTCAGCAATTTAGCAAGTCCCTAAGCAACTCAGCAAGACCCTGTCTTTAAATAAAATATGTAATATATTTTTTAAGGGACCTGTCTTTAAAAAAAGGGGGTGGTGCTGAGGATGTGACTCAGTGATTTAAGGGCCCCTGGGTTCAATTCCTGGTACCAAAAAAAAGTTTTGAGACAGAGTCTCACTAAATTGCTAGGCTGGCCTCAGGCTTGTCATCTTTTTTTTTTTTTTTTTTTTTTTTGGCACCAGGGATTGAACTCAGGGGCACTTGACCACTGAGCCACATCCCCAGCCTATTTTGTGTTTTATGTAGAGACAGGGTCTCACTGAGTTGCTTAGTGCCTCATATTGCTGAGGCTGGCTTTGAACTCGCAATTCTCCTGTCTCAGCCTTCCTAAGTGCTGGGATTACAAGCATGAGCCACCGCGCCCGGCTAGGCTTGTCATCTTGCTGGGTATGTTGGCGCAATGATTTGGGAGTCTGAGGCTGGAGGATTACAAATTTCAGGCTAGCCTCAGCAATTTAGTGAAACTCTGTCTCAGAATAAAAATTAAAAAGGGCTGACAATGTGGCTCAGTGGTAGAGGATCCTTGGGTCAATCCCCAGTACCAAACAAACAAACACAAAAACTTAGGTTCCTTCTGCCTCAGCCTCCCATTGCTGGGGTTACAGGCATGTGGGGATTATACCTGGCACTAAGATTTGATGAGTTTCCTCCCAGGGTGCTGATCATGTGGAGGTGCTGAGAGCCTGAAATGCCTGGAGAGAGAATGGATGTTCTGAGCCCTTTCCTTGGTAGCTTGCCTTATGCATCTCTTCATCAAGCTGCTTATCTGTGTCCTTTATAATAAGCCAGTGATAAAGCATCTCCTTGGGCTCTGGTCATCCTAGCATGTTACTGAACACAAGAGGGAGGGAGATGTGGGAACCCCCATTTGTAGCCAGTAGGTCAGAAGTACAGGCGACCACCTGGGACTTGTGTTTGGCATCTGAAGTGCTGTCAGTCTGTGGGACTGACACTGCACAGGTAGACAGTGTCAGAGCTGAACTGACTTATGGGCTCTCACTTGGTGTCCATCCCCTGGGTGAAGGCTTAGAGTAGTGGGTGGGGAACCTGCATCTTGTGTCAGAAGTGTGTGTGTAGCCAGCAGAGTGTGTCAGGGTGTGTTTTCCCACAGTTACTTTTTTTAAATATATATATATATATATATTTTTAGTTGTCAATAGACATTTGTTTTATTTATTTATTTATACGTGGTGCTGAGGATGGAACCCAGGGCCTCACGCTTGCCAAGGCAAGCGCTCTACCGCTGAGCCACAATCCCAGCCCCCCACAGTTACTATTACCTTTTTTTGTTTGTTTGTTTTTTTACCACAAACTGGGTGCTTTTTCCCTCTTGGAATTGTGGATAATAAAACCTAGAGCACTGATTGGAACTTTGGTTCTTGGCTGAGAATAGGAGAAGTAGGAGACGAGTTCATAGATGGACCAAATCCATCTCCCCACCAGTTGGGAGTTGGGAGGTTATAGCTATAGAGCAAAGGAACTTGGGGGTGGGGGTCACACAGGCTAATAAAGGGGAGGAATATTCATGTCTTTTCTGGAAATGGGCAGAAATTTTCCTAGGAATTTGACTACCACCGCTTTTCTGCTCCTTTTATATATATATTTTTTTCTGGTCTTTGTCATGGCAGTTGTCAACTGTCATGGCCCTAGGGGTGTGTCCTTTATGAGGCCAGTCTGGGCAACTAAATACATAAAAAAATAAATAAGCTGGGTGCATTGGCGCACACCTGTAATCCCAGTGGGTCTGGAGGCTGAGACAGGAGGATCGCGAGTTCAAAGCCAGCCTCAGCAACGGCGAGGCGCTAAGCAACTCAGAGACCCTGTCTCTACAAAAAACACAAAATAGGGCTGGGTATGTGGCTCAGTGGTTGAGTGCCTCTGAGTTCAATCCCTGGCACTCCCCCCACCCCATAAATAAATAAAAAATAAAAAGGAATGGAGATATAGCTCTGGTAGAATGCCTCTGGGGTCAATCCCCAGTATCTTAAAAATAAACAAACAAACAAATAAATAATTTGGGCTACTATAACAAAATACTATAGACAAGGTGGCTTGAACAACCAACCTTTATTTCTCACACTCATACAGGATGAAGTCTTCAAATTGGCTTCTTTCATGATTCATGTTGTAATATTCATTTAGTTTTCTTTCTTATGTTTTATTTTTTGGTACTGGGGATTGAACCCAGGAGTACTTTACCACTGAGCCACATCCCCAGTCCTTTTTATTTTTTATTTTGAGACAGAGTCTCATTGAATTACTAGGGCTTTGCTAAATTGCTGAGGCTGGCCTCAAACTTGTGGTCCTCTGGCCTCAGCCTCCAGAGTGTCTGGGATTACAGGTGTGTGCCACCACACCTGGCCAGGCCAGTTATTTTGCAGCATGAGCCTTGTTTTGGGTGTATCCTCATGACTGGAGTACTCAGGATGTGCATCTTCTGCATGAATGCTGTGTTCCCACTGTATCCTACCAACAAGATGAAATCTCCAGGATGAAATGACTTTTATCCACTTTGTTGATAATACATATTTTGTGGGAGAAATGCTTTGAGACTATGTAAATATCCTGCTTCTCACCGAACTTTCAATTAGTTTGTTCATTAATGTATTATGTATTTTTCAGTGCTGAGGATCAAACCTAGGGCTGCATGCATGCTAGGCAAGTGCTCTACAACTGAGTTATACCTCCCACCCTAATCAGTTTATTTACACCAGTATAAACTCATAGATTCAAATTTTATTCAATGGATTCTCATTTGTTAGTATCATTAGATATATTTGATGCTAATTCACTTTTGATTTGGCCAGTGAGACCCCACTCAAGTGGGCTCTTGTGTCCCTTTGACATTCCCTATATTTCTTTGAACATGTCCTTATTTGTTGGCTCAAGATATCCCAAGGCTTATTTGTACATTTATATTTTTCTTTTCTGAGGTGCTGAGGATGAACCCAGAGCCTTATGCAAGCTAGGCAAGTGCTCTACCACCAAGCCACACCCCGGCCTTCATTTGAACATTTCTTGCGTGGAATCAACCAATGCTCCAGGGAGACCTGGGTCCTTTTAGTGGAAAAAGGTATTTAGAAATCAACCTTGTTTCTATTGCTGTCCTGTGATTTATTCCAGGCCTTGTTTTTTTTTTTGGTACTGGAGATTGAACTCAGGGGCACTCGACCACTGAGCCACATCCCCAGCCCTATTTTGTGTTTTATGTAGAGACAGGGTCTCACTGAGTTGCTTAGCGCCTCGCCATTGCTGAGGCTGGCTTTGAACTCGCAATTCTCCTGTCTCAGCCTCCCTAAGTGCTGGGATTACAGGCTTGCACCACCACGCCTGGCTCCAGGTCTTCTTTTTAGTGGACATTTGGGTTGTCAGGTCTCTTTCTGATGAAACTGGAAGCTGTCGATTCTGGTACTTTGGAGGTTTGTGCCTACAGTCCTGTAGCTCTGCTTACAGTCCTACAGCTCTGTATGAGCTGCCCAGGTACTTCTTTCAGAACATTCCCTGGATTTCAGCCTGCCCCCGATCAACAGCACCAAGAACTGATGCTGGAGCATTCAGCCAGCAACTGGGCTTCAGGAAAGCCAAGAGCCCTTGACGAGCTATGGAGCCCAGTTGGGGGGCTCCATATTGGAAGGTGATGAAGAACCCAATCAGAGCCTCTGTTTTAGGAAGCGTGACTTCCCTGCAGTATATAGAGTAGGAGGTCACAAGTGCCCTGATGGTCCCAGATGGCTTGAGATCTGTTCCATAAGAAGAGTTTCTGGAGGCAACCAGGGCTCCGTTGGAGAGATGGTTGCGTGGGCCTTGGGTCTTCCTGCCATAGCTCTGGAAGCCAAGCTTGAACTCAGTGAATCGGATTCTTGTAGGATACTAAGTCATATTCTCGATTGTGCTATTTATTTACTCAAGATTAATTTTCGCATATAGGATGAGAAGGTACACTTCTTCCTGCTCTTGTCATTACAAAGGTCAAATTATGAATTCAAGAGGTTTCAAGGGGCTAGAGTGTAGTTCAGTGGTAAAGTGCTTGCTCAGCCTACGTGAGGACCTGGGTCTTGTCCTCACCACTCAAAAAGAAAAAAGTTTTATCGTACATGCTTTTGCAGTGTGCACAGAGTGTGTGTGTGTGCTCGCATGCGTGTGTGCATGTGGTGTGAAAGTCTCATTTGCATTTGGGCCAGACTTGAATGAATGATTCTGAGAATGAGACTCTAGTCAGCATGACACAAGGTGACTTGAGGGGGAGGACATCCCTGTGCCGGAGGACAGAAACTTTATTTGACTGTGTTCTCGCCTGGAGGGGAAGACATTGACGAAGCATTTTGAAGTCGTGGTCCTCCGGTTCACAGGAGCGTGGGCCACCGCAGCCAGAGAACAGAGAGGCCGGTGTCGATGTTCCAGAAAGGTGAGATGAGAGATGTGCTTGGTGACCGTCCTGCCAGCTGGGCACAGAGTATTCATGGGGCAGCACATGAACACAGTGGAAAATGCCCTGGGCTGGCCATGAGATGGATGTGTGCCCTTGGGTGAGTTCTTTTGACCTTGAGTGAGTTGCTTCAGTTCTCCAAGCACATGTCAATGCACAGGTGACACAGGGCAATGAGAGCCTGTCCTCAGCACCTTCCAGGACCAAATGGGTCACTAGGTGTGAATTTTGGTCTTGCAGCAGTAAGACAAGGTATAGACAAAGAGCTGGACAGACAGATCAAAAAACCCAAAGGTATAGGGACCCAGTGGAGAAACAGGCCCAGCCCAGGAAAGCCCTGTGCCCAGGAATGCAGGAAGTGCCCGGATCCTGCCTCAGGGAGCAGCAGACTGCCACCTGGGAGCTGCTCAGAGCAGAGCAGCCCCTGGGGTGCTGGGCACCTTGGGATGAATGAGGAGACCATCTAGGGTAGAGGCCAGGGAAGGAATGCAGGCCATTTCCCTTGCAAAAATGAAATTCAAATCCAAGGAGGTATCAGCTCCAGGAGAGGCAGCTGGGTGCAGATGGGTCCTAGAAGGCTCTGAGGGGTGGGGATCATGCCACACAAGAATGCTGGCCAGGATTCTGCTTGGCCCCTCCTTTTTGCCAGTCCAGGCTCTCAGGCTGGGAGGGCTAATTGTGGCCCCAGATCAGTCTTGGTGTTCCCCCAGGGCTGTTGCTGGGGCCTTAGGCCCCAGTGCCTCCAGTCCCCTCCTGGGGCCACCTGGGGAGGCTGAGAGGACTGGTCAGGCACAGCCAGCACATGCATTAGTAATGGCCACCGATCTGCTGGCCCTGAGCCCTGTTTCCAGAGTAGGATAGTAACCCAAGCCTGGGCACCCCTTCCCCCAGACTCCACCCTACATTGGTGAGGCCATTGGACACCTCCTCTTGTCCTCAACTTCTGCATTGAAATGAAGAGAAATGCAAACAGGTTACATCTCCTCCAACATCCTGATCACTGGGTGTCCGTGTGGTCAGTTCTTACAGAGGTTCCCCCATCAAAAGAGTGAGGACACAGCCTGAGAGGCCTCGTAGGACACACCTTTGCTAGGTTGCAAAGTCTCCCTGGGCTGAGCCTCAGTTTCCTCTTGGGAAGTGGTCAGGTCTGTTCTGAGGCCCTCTCTGAATCTGGGATCTGACCCCTGTCCTATTGGAGGTCTCAGTGGTGGGAGGCTCCTGCTGGGGCATCCTAACCAAGCAGGCCGGGAGGGTGAGAGGATTCGGGGAGAGCAGGGTAGGGGGCCTGCAGCTCAGGGGCAGACCAGGGCATAGCAGGCCTGGTGGAGGGAAGACATCCAGCCTGGGCCTGGAGGTACTCCTTCCCTTCCTGGGTGGGGGGTTTGGGACTTGCCTTTTCCCTGGTCCCACCTGGCAGTTCCCACTTCCACAGCAGCTCTGGGATGTCCCCTGAAGGTCCCAGACTCTGTCCTGGGCTTGTGGCCTGCCTTCCGAAGCTTTCCTTGGGTCAAAAGGTCCTGGCTGCCAAAACATGTGTCTCCTAGGATCCCTGTAATTCTCCCCGAGAGAGATAAGGCATTGTTACATGACCACATATCTTGCTGGAGGAAAAAAACGCCTCCAGGAATTAGGCCATCAGCAAGGAGATTGAGAGGCCTGTGTCAGAAGGAAGCCGGGGGAAAGGGCTACATCCTACGTGGGGCAGTGAGGGCTTGGGAGAGCCTCAGAGCACAGAGAGAGCGGGGTACTACAGCCATGTGTGGGGGCACACACCTGTAATCCCAGATACTCAGAGGCTGAGGCCGGAGGAGCACAAGTTTGAGGCCAGCCTTAGTAAGATGCTGTCTCAAAATAAGAGATAGGGATGTGACTCGTTGATATAGTGCTACTGGGTTCAATCCCCAATACCAAAAGGAAAAAAAAAAGAAAAAAGTGGGGTACTAAAGGAGAAGTGGGGAAGCGTCTTGCCTTCCTTCTTCCCAAGCCCACTTGCCTTTCTACTTTTCTGCTATGTTATGAAGCAGCAAAAGGTGCTCACTAGGTGTTGGCTACCCCACCTTGGACTGCTAGCCTCCAGAACTGTGAGTTGAATTAGACCTCTATTATTTATAAATTACCTAGGCTCAGGTATACTGTTATAGCAATAGAAAGGAGACTAAGAGAGCCAGGCGCTATGGCACACGCCTGTAATCCCAGCACTTTGGGAGGCTGAGACAGGAGAATTGCAAGTTCAAAGCCAGCCTCAGCAACAGTGAGGTGCTAAACAACTCAGTGAGACCCTGTCTCTACATAAAACACAAAATAGGGCTGGGGATGTGGCTCAGTGGTCAAGTGCCCCTGAATTCAATTTCCAGTACCAAAAAAAAAAAAAAAAAAAAAGAAGTGAGTTTCAGAGTGGACAAGCTATGGGATGACGGGAACTGAGACCCTGGGCCAGAGTGAGGACAGAACTTGCCTTTGAAGTTCCCTTTTCTATGGGAAAAGCAAAATCAAGCAAAACCTTGGAGGGGCGGGGAGGAGAAGAGGGTGTTGGGGTAAGATGCGCCATCTCAACCCAACTCAGGCCCTGCAGAAAGTGAGGGGTGACTCTGGGGAGGCTCAGGGCCCTCTCTATCCTGGGCAACCAGCAGCAGCAGCAGCTTCCATCTCTGGCACCTGCACTGCCTGCTAAGGCAGCTGCAGCTGAGGGGCTTCAGTGGCTCACTGAGCAGGGCTGAGTGTCTTTTTCTATTTTTTCTTTTTCTTTTTTTGGTACCAGGGATTGAACTCAGGGGCACTCGACCACTGAGCCACATCCCCAGCCCTATTTTGTGTTTTATGTAGAGACAGGGTCTCACTGAGTTGCTTAGTGCCTCGCCGTTGCTGAGGCTGGCTTTGAACTCGCGATTCTCCTGTCTCAGCCTCCCTAAGTGCTGGGATTGCAGGTGTGCACCACCGCGCCTGGCTCCCAGACCTTTTTATTTTTCATTTTGAGATAGAGTCCCAGTAAGTTGCAAAGCCGGCCTCCAACTTGGGATCCTCTGGGATTACAGGCATGTGCCACGGTGCCTGACTGTCTTACAGATTTTTAAGAGGACATAGTAACCTTGGGTTTGTAGCAGCACCTTTGAGTTTTCTTGCCTAATAATGAAAATGCTGATTAGTCAGGATCCTTGACTGCAGGTGACAGGGAGACAATGTGACCCGGCTTCCTGGGCTCTGCCACTGAGGGGGAAAAGTCTCTTCTCTTTCCCAGTGATTCCAAAGCCCTGGCTTTGTTCTCCTCTCTGAACTCTGAGTAAGTCACCTGCGTGTGAGGGAGGGGTAGAGGAACCTCTAGGACCCATATGGCTGAGAATGAGCAAAATGGCATTGCAGCACCTGTGGCGGCAGAGGAAGGAACAGATGCCGAGCAGGCAGGAGTAACAGGTGTCCTCTGCAGGGTGACGCGCCACCCTTGCAACTCTGATGTAAGTTAAGCCCTCAGCTCGGTGGCCGGAACATGACGACATTAACTGCTGTCGCTGTTGGTTACTGTCATTATTGATAGGAGACTTCGTGGTCCAACTTTTTATGCTGAACCTTGTGGCAGACAGACACAGAGGGGCAGTTTCCTGTGGCCCTGAGTCACTCAGTGGGCAGCAAAGCTGGGCAGAGTCTCCTTATTGCCGTCTCCTCTGCACTTAGCTCCTATCTTGGAGTGATCACTTGGAGCCTGGGCTTGTGACATGGGCCCTGTGCAAATAAATTAGAAACTGCTTGGGCCAGGGCTGGGATCTCCCACGTCTCTAGTCTTAGCCTTCTCCCTTCCTCCCAGGCCCATAGTGCAAATCTGGGCACGTGCAGGCAAGGGAAGTGTCTGGCTGGTGGCCTGGTGTGGAGGGCAGGGCCCAGGACTATTGGGGACACCGCATTAGGGGACATCAGCTTCTAGTAACTATGACAGAGACCACTGTGCATGTCCCCCAAAGCCAATTTCCCCTATTTCTTAGAAATAGGATCCCAATGTTTTAGAACTCTAATATTTCAAATATAGATCTTAGTACTTTTATTTAAAAACCGAACTTTAAGCCGGGTGCGGTGGCGCATGCCTGTAATCCCAGCACTTTGGGCTGCTGAGACAGGAGAATCGCGAGTTCAAAGCCAGCCTCAGCAACAGCGAGGCGCTAAGCAACTCAGTGAGACCCTGTCTCTACATAAAACACAAAATAGGGCTGGGGATGTGGGTCAGGGGTCGAGTGCCCCTAAGTTCAATCTCCAGTACCAAAAAACAAAAACAAAAACAAGAGAACTTTAAAGAAACTAATGAAAAAACATTATCACCTATTCCTTTTTTTTTTTTTTTTTGGTACTGGGGATTGAACTCAGGGGCACTCGACCACTGAGCCACATCCCCAGCCCTATTTTGTGTTTTATGTAGAGACAGGGTCTCACTGAGTTGCTTAGCACCTCACCGTTGCTGAGGCTGGCTTTGAACTCGAGATTCTCCTGTCTCAGCCTCCCTAAGTGCTGGGATTACAAGCGTGAGCCACCGCGCCCGGCTCATTATCACCTATTCTAAAGCAGAGAGAGTGGCATGAGGAACTCAAAAGTAACTATCACTTCAGCAACTGTCAAAGCGCTGCTCTTCTGTTTCCTCAGCGTGTTACACCTCCTCCTTCCATCGTATTTTGTGTTTTATGTAGAGACAGGGTCTCACTGAGTTGCTACGTGCCTCGCCATTGCTGAGGCTGACTTTGAACTCCTGATCCTCCTTACTCAGACTCCCCAGCCACTGGGATTACAGGCATGCACCACTGTGCCTGGCTAAATTCAGTGTGCTTTTGAACATATATTTTTTTTCAAAGCTGACTTGTTCCAACAGATTTCAAAAATAAAAGATCACATGTTACATTGGTAGAATCCTAAATTTATCCAAGGGGACAATATACTCTGCTGAAGAAGTAAATTTCCCAACTTGCCTAAAGCAGGGTGTGGCCATGTGGCTCAGTTTGGCCTCAGAGATGTAAGTGGAAGTATGGAGGAAGAATCCAAGAAGATTTTTTTTTTTGGTACTGGGAATTGAACTCAGGGGTACTCAACCACTGAGCCACATCCTCAGCCCTATTTTGTGTTTTATGTAGAGACAGGGTCTCACTGAGTTGCTTAGCACCTTGCCGTTGCTGAGCCTGGCTTTGAACTCGCGATTCTCCTGTCTCAGCAGCCCAAAGTGCTGGGATTACAGGCATGCGCCACCATGCCCAGCTCCAAGAAGATTTTTTATAAGGAGCTGACCAGCTGGGAGATGAGCACCTTTTATTCTTCCCTTCCTCCTCCTACCTGGAATTTGAGATATGATTTCTGGAACGCTAGCAGCTATCTTGGACCAGGAGGTGACCTTGCAAATGGAAGTCAAAGCTAGGCTGGCAGACAGAGAGGAGGAAACTAACTCTTCCACTGTTGTTTACAGTCTGTATGTGTGTGTGTGTGTGTGTGTGTGTTGCCAAGGATCGAACCCAGGGCCTCAGGCATGCTAGGCAAGTGTGCTGCTGCTGCTAAACTGCGTCTCCAATCCTTTCCAGACTTTATCATCAAATAATTTAAGTTTAGGTTCAGTTGTAATGAATAGAAAACAAATATGTTAAAGCAGTGGCTTAAATATGACATTTTTTCTGTAAGTCTAGAGATGTGCAGTCTAGGGCTAAAACAAAGGCATGGAGCACTGGGTGTCTATTGTTGCATAATGAATTACACCCAAAGCTTCCAGGCTTAAAACAACAAACATGTCTTCCCAATCCGATTCCTAGTTTCGAAGGGTCAGGAGTGCAGGCGGGAAGCTGTGCTCAGGTGCTATGGCCCCAGGGCTTTCCGTGGCTGGACTGGTCTGGGGATCCACTTCCAGCTCACTCCAGTGGGTATTGCGGGCAATCAGCTCTTGCCAACTGCTTTTTCAAAGCTTCAGTTCCCAGACACGTGGGTCTCTCCCGAGATCTGTCAACTCAAAACTTGTGTGTTGGGGCTGGGGTTGTGGCGCAGTGGTAGCGTGCTCGCCTAGCACGCGTGAGGCACTGGGTTCGATCCTCAGCACCACGTAAAAATAAAATAAAGATATTAAAAAAAAAACAAAAAACAAAAACAAAAAACAAAAAAAACTTGTGTCAGCCGCTTCCCCAGAGCTAGAGATGCAAAACCGAGGAGCAAGGGGGCAGCCTCAGGGTTCTAGCACAATCTTCCTCTGCCTCCCAGGTGCATGCCCTGAAGTCCCCTTTCTGCTTCTTGGCCCTTCCTCTGGCCCAAGTGCTTGGATCTGTGGCTCTTGCCCTGCAGCCCTCTCCTCTCCCTTGCGCCACCCTCTTGCCTCCCCAGAATGCTTCAGGCCCTGGCCCACGTCTCTCTGCTCTGGACCCTTTCTTGTCCCTCTGATGCTCATCCAGACCCAAGCCACCACTCCACCTCCCTTCCCACGGAGTCCTGACCAGCCTCCTGCCCCGTCCACTCCTACCTCCCGCCCTTCACCCAACTCCTTCCCAAAGCCAGGCTGCCTTCTCCCGGGATTCCCTTCACTTTCTGGTGGTGTGCGGTGCTTTCGCCACCACTTTCCTCCCCTTTCCAAAGGTCGGCAAATCAGAGAGGGAGGTGGCAGGAGGAGGGTAGCGCAGTTTCTCCTCAACCCTGCCCCAGGGCGCCCTCGGCCCCTGCGGGGAGGGCTGGCAGTGGTGTCGCAGAGGCAGTGAACGGAGGACCTCACCCACTTTCTGTCGGTACCTGCCTACCAGGGCTGGGCTGGCACCTAGGCCTCCTGTCCAGACTGGAGTCAGGCTCAAAGCGAGGCTCGGGCTCCCCCTGGTGGCCGAGGAGGGGACAGAGTGAGCTCCTTGGTGCCGGTGGCAGAGCAGGCCTGCCAGCCTCTGAGACCAATCTGGGAAGGGTCCCCGACCAGTGGGAATAGTTGGGAAACACTCGGGTTCCGTG
Organism: Geosciurus inauris; assembly: GCA_004024805.1. Lineage (NCBI taxonomy): Eukaryota > Metazoa > Chordata > Mammalia > Rodentia > Sciuridae > Geosciurus > Geosciurus inauris. Next base: position 53,527 of record PVHX01012301.1, read on the forward strand.
GAGAAGTGTACCCAGAGTGACTCCAGCTGGTGCCTTCCGGTTCTGGAAGTCGCCCTACAGGGTTTGGAAGTGCTCCTCGGGAGTCCCTGAAAGCTTGTTGGTACTACCTGGACGGGGCCAGAGCAAAGGCCACTAGGTCCCACCTGCAGGGACATCCCCCCTCCCCCGCCCCCGGGAAGGACTAGCTAATTTGCTCTTCCAGACCCCGATCAGTCTGCAGAGCGTGAGGCCCTGGCTTGACTCCAAATCCTCAAGAAAAGCAGCGTTTCCACACTTGTAATTTTTTTTTTCCACTTAAAATTCTTGCTGCCGTGGGATGCTTCTGGGGCTGTGCTGTGTGCAGCACGTAATTGCGTGGCTATTGAGCACCAAATGTTTTATTTTTTACCCTATGGGGCGAGCATCAGATTTTTCATGGTATGTAATTTAAAATAAATTTAAACCTGAAAACAAGCAGTGTTTTTCTGCAAAACAACTTGGTTTTTGTAGGCCTAGATATCACTTTAAACAGTGATTTGAAGATTTAATGTCCAAATTGAGATGTGTTATGTGAAATGCACACTGGATTTCAAACAGGTAACTCAAAGATTTTAAAATAGCTAATTAATTTTAAAATATTAATTATACACTGAAATATTTTGGGTATATTAAATAAAACATTAATTTTGCTTTTTTTTTTTTTTTTTGGTCCTGGGAAATGAAACCAAGCACATGGCACACTCTACCACTGAGTTGCATCCATAGTTCTGTTTTATTTATTTATTTAAATTTTAAGACAGGGTTTTCCTAGTTTGCTCAGGCTGGCCTTGAACTTGCTATCCTCCCACCTCAGCCTCTGTGCCACTGTGTCTGGCTTAATTTTACCTTAAAACAACAAAATGTGGGCACTAGAAAGTTTTTGGTTACTCATGTAGACAGCATTCTATTTTTATATTTCTGCTCTAAGGAGCAGGTTCCCAATAAATCTGGGTTGTATTTTCTGCTCCTTTGTAGGCCCCAGAGGTTGGGGACACTGGCATCAGTGGAATTGGGGATGTATGTGGGGACAAGCCTTGATCCTTAGATGTAGCACAGGGCTAGGAGAGGGGCTCCTGGACAGCTCAGGTAGGTGGCACCTGGGTCCCAAATGGCAGAAGGCTAACAGATAACAGGTGCCCACAGCTGGTGGAGGCTGGAGATGGGGCCTGAGCTTGGCGCAGCACAAGCTCTTGGAAAGGCACTCATGCGGGGCCTGAAGTCTCAGGTTCTAGCCTCAGCCATGCCTCTCCCTGTGTGTCTACCCTGTTTGGCATCTCACAAGAAGTTAATGGGCAGGCAGAGTCAAAGCCTGTTCTGCTTACCGGAGTACTCTTGAGCCCTCTTCAGTCATGATTGGTGGAGGACATCACTGGAGGGGGACATTATGAGAGAGTCTACAGTTTTCTGGAATGATTTGTTACCAGCACATTTTTATTTAATTTTATTTTTTTCCAGAATTTTTTTTCCCTTTTGGTACCAGGGATTGAACTCAGGGGTACTCAACCACTGAGCCACATCCCTAGTCCTATTTTGTGTTTTATTTAGAGACGGGGTCTCACTGAGTTGCTTAGCACCTCGTCGTTGCTGAGGCTGGCTTTGAACTCGCGATTCTCTTGTCTCAGCCTCCCTAAGTGCTGGGATTACAGGCTTGTGCCATTGCGCCCGGCTATTTTTTAATATGTATCTATCTTTTAGTTGTAGATGGACACAATACACTTATTTATTTATTTACTTATTTATATGTGGTGCTGAGGGTGGAACCCAGTGCCTTACATGTGCTAGGTAAGTGCTCTGCCAAACTGCATCTATCATCGACACCCCCTCTTTGGTTCATTGTCTATGGGGCTTGAGTTTTTTGTTAGGAAGGTGGTTGAGTTTTTCTGTTAGGAAGCCCCAATTTGTTCCTGCTGCTTCTGACTACTTGAATTAGGAGCCAAGTCCTGAACTCCAAAGAGCTCCAAGGACTCCAGGACCACAGAAGTTCAAAATAAATGAACCCAGGCTTTGTTCAAAATAAATATCCTATGGGCACAGTGGCACAGGCCTATAATCCTAGCAGCTCCGGAGACTGAGGCAGAAGGATTCCAAGTGCAAGGCCTGCCTGGCAACTTAGAACTTGTCTCAGAACAGATAGGGCTGGGGATGTAGCTCAGTGGTAAGGCTGCTCCTGGGTTCAATCCCTAGTACTGGCAGAAAAAAAAAAAAAATCCTTCATTACACACACACACACACACACACACCACACACACAGCCAGAGGTAACATGCTCCTTTTCCACCTTCTTCTTTTTTTTTTTTTTAATATTTTTTAAGTTGTTATTTTTTTCATTTATTTATATGTGGTGCTGAGAATCGAACCCAGTACCTCATTCATGCTAGGCAAGTGCTCTACCACTGAGCCACAACCGCAGTCCCCTTTTCCACCTTCTAATGTTAAAGCCCTGAAGGGACAGGGTAAGACTTTTCTTCCAAGAGGCAGTGGCAGTGGAGAGCAGGCCTTGGCCTAAGGCAGTCTACCCTAGACTCCTTACAAATTAGGCTGCTGTCTGTCTGGTGGCTCCAGGGCATCTGCAGATTCAGAGATGTGGGCATCCTAAAAATCCTGCCTGCCTGTTCTAGGTGGGGAACAGAACATCCCAGGATCCAGTGTCACAGCAACTATACTCCCTGGGGACAGCACTCTTCAGCCACAGCAAGCAAAGTTAGAATGAATTCAACTTCTGGGTCTCTGGGCCCTCGACAACATACCTCAGAAACTTGGGATCCCCCCCCAGGAAAGGGGCAATGTCTCAGGCAGGCAGTGGCAAGCCACCTGTGACCCAGGGAAGCAGCTGAGGGGTGAGTGATGCGGGACTATCACTGGGTGGGGAGGAAGGGGCGCCAAAAATCCAGTGAACACAGACTCCTTCTGGGGCAGTTTTTAGAGCTGTCGCCCTGTGACAAACAGCGGGATGGGTCACGTGATCCAGGCCGCTCTTCTTCCTTTGTCAGTTGAATAGCGAATGCTCAAAACCCCCAAAGCAGCCGGGCACAGTGGCGCAAGCCTGTAATCCCAGAATTTAGGGAGGCTGAGACAGGAGAATCGTGAGTTCAAAGCCAGTCTCAGCAAATGTGAGGCGCTAAGCAACTCAGTGAGACCCTGTCTCTACATAAAACACGAAACAGAGCTAGGGATGTGGCTCAGTGGTCGAGTGCCCCTGAGTTCAAGCCCCGGTACCAAAAACAACAACAAAACTCTCAAAGCTCTTGTGTTCTCACGCTACCTGTCCTGAAACTGATGTCCTGGGTATTCATGCACAGTGTCCTCTGGAGATTGAGATATGGTGCTTTGGGGCTGCATGGAGTCTGAGCCACAGGTCTCCAGAAGCACTACAGATCTCATTGCACAACTGAGTGCCTGAAACTCACAGAAGCCCCCTCCAGGAGCTCAGGTCGCACAGCTGGCTAATGGAAGGGACTAGAACTCACAGCTCTGGTGTCCAGCCCTCTAGCTGAGAGGTCGGTGAGGACTACCCGCAACAGCATGATGCAGGGAGCAGGGAAATTTGGGGAATGAATGAGGGGGAAAAAGTGGGAGAGAAGCTGGGCAAAGAGACCAAAGGAAAACTCTTCTCTTTGTGTTGGAGCTTTGTTTTGGTACTGGGGATTGAACTCAAGGGCACTCAACCACTGAGCCACATCCTCAGCCCTATTTTGTGTTATATGTAGAGACAGGGTCTCACTGAGGTGCTTAGTGCCTCGCAATTGCTGAGGCTGGCTTTGAACTCGTGATTCTCCTGTCTCAGCCTCCCAAAGTGCTGGGATTACAAGTGTGAGACACCCCGCCCAGCTTGTATTAGTTTCTTAACAAAGCCATAGGCAGTCCTGCCTGGGCAGCATCGCCATCTGGTGGTCATCAAGGGCATGTGTACTACAAAACGACGTTTATGTTGATCTAAGGCAGTGATGGCTTGCTGGGGAAACCCGCTGCTGCCCCACCTGAGGCAGAGTGGAAGGTGGCACAGGGCAGAGGGGCTACTGTCCTGGCAGATCAGTCCTAGCAGAAGGGTGCATTTCTGCTAACTCCAGGCGGAGTGGATACTCTCACTCAACAGAGTTGATAGGCTGCAGGTTTAGGAACTGGGTATTGGGAAACCTCCAGGCTATACCTTCCCAGAAAAGATTTTCAAGGTATTAGTGGAGACTATTCTCAGCCCTATTTCTAGCCAGCAGCCATCCGCATCTGGGGACAGAACTGTGGGCAGGGCCTCCTGGTTATTACTACCCGTGGGCAACACATTCTTTTCTCACATTAATCCAGCCAACTGTCTTATAAAAGTTGTTCAGAGGAACCAGAGGAACAATTCTTAGAATTTTTTTTTTTTTTTGGCACTGGGGATTGGACTCAGGGGCACTCGGCCACTGAGCCACATCCCCAACCCTATTTTGTGTTTCATGTGGAGACAGGGTCTGAGTTGCTTAGCACCTCACTATTGCTGAGGCTGGCTTTGAACTTGTGATCCTCCTGCCTCAGTTTCCCTAGCTGCTGGGATTACAGGCATGCACCACCATACCCAGCCGTTTTTTTTTTTTTGGAAAAATGGAATGGGCTAAGAGACATCATGGGGGCTGCCATCTTATTGATCAAGGTCCAGCCATTTGCCAAGGTATATACACATTTTATTTAAAAAAGTTTACAGTTTTCATTATACACAACTCTTAAGAGGTTATAGTCAGAGGAGGCATTTGTCTTGGTGACAGACATGCCACAAGATCATCACAATGCAAGGAAAAAGGTGGAAGGAAGGAGACGGGGCAAGGAAAAAATAAGCGATAAAAAGCTTCGATTTCAATGAAGGGCTGGTAAGTCCCATTTCTCTTCAAGTATCACACAATATGTACCAAATACAATCAGTAAATAATGGCCATTTCTTCCAAGCCAACAGCCAAGACGAGTATTTACTAAATCAAGAGCCCTGGCTCTTCCTCAGGCGAACAGAAACCTGCACCTGAGGGCTGTTAACCCCCTGCCCCAGAGGGCTCCACTCCATCCAGTCCCTGATGGGATCACCAAGCGTTGAGTGGCTAGAGGAAGTATGAACATGGATGCAGAAGTCCAGAGAAATGCAGTTCTTTGTGTCCAGTCAGAAATGATTTGATTTCACTCAACAAGGATGTGAACCCAGTTAGGAGGTTGATGAAATGAAGTAAAACTCTTGCTCACTTTTGTAAATGGCTTTCACTTTTCTAATCGAGTCACTAACACATTAAAGGGCCACATGCCATTTAAAATCAAACAGTAGTTCCTGGAAACGTGCCTAGGAACTTGACCCACGGATGCTAGCAGAGGACCTGTCATGATTCTCAGCCATCCCAACAGGAGGCCTAGGAAAAAGCAAGCATCAGGCCAAGGCCAACTAGGGTTTCAGGGAGCCTTTTTGAGGGCAAAATTCCTTCAAGGGGAGACACCCCTCAGCAGCCTAGATTAGCCAGTTGGCAATTAGAACAGGTTTTGAAGTGGATGAAAAACATTAGCATTGGAGAATTTATATGGCAACTTTGTAATTATCTCACTAGAAAATGCTGGTTGAAAATGCACAGTAACCTCAAGGAGTGACAAGACTGAAGACAAGCCCAAATACCAGTGTCTGATTGGCTACCACAGAGCAGGGCCCAATGGTCACTACGCTGGGCTTCTGGAGGGCACTGGGTTCCATGCTGCTGGGCTGCAGTCACCTGGCTCATTGGTGCTTGGTGAGAGCTTGAGGTGTCATTTGAATAGGGGCAAAGGATGGCTTGTGCTGGTAAACCACAAGTAGAATTTCAAAAATTATGGGTACTAAGAGTAATTTCCAGATGCAGCTTTGACCTACTGCCACTGCCTGTAAAGCCAAGTGTGTTCAGGAAGGATCCCTCCCCTCCCCACACACCCTATTCCCCTCTCTGGAGGCCCAGAGTGTTAGGAAGGGACACTCTTGGACAGCTCGGAAAGGCTTTTGGTGTCACAGCACACTCTACTGCTGACTTGGTCCTCCACCAGGCTTCTTCCTTCTCTGTACCACCTGTGAGCATCAGCCCCTATTCCACCTTGCCCAGGAGCTGGGAAAGGGCAGAGTTGGCCTAAGAGATCTGTCTAACCTACCAAAAGCCTATTTCCCAGTGCAGAGGAAAAGGCCTAGCGTGCCACAACATGCCTGCAACCAGGGTTAGTGCCAAGATGGGGTTAGTGCACAGAACCAGGATAGTGTGATTTGGGTGGGACTCACAGGAGCGTCCATTGCTGTCAGAAGCCAATTAACGCCTCACCACCTCCTCATGCATACGCGCACTCCGCAGCCACACTCAAACCTGCCTGGCCCCTGCGTCCCCCACCCGTCTTCA